>CATIWR010259212.1:0-21460 GCA_949677035.1 Omphalea diandra | reverse complement strand
CTGTGTGTGTGTGTGTGTGTGTGTGTGTACATTGCTTTTGAGATAGAGGCACATTATTGATATGAAAATAGTACATTGAATTTGAATAGTATTTTCATTGGGTATATACATTGGTGATGGTGTAAAATACATTATTTTTTTATTATAGGTACATTATATTATAATGGGAGGTACATTGTTATTATTATTTAGGTACATTTTTGTCTTTTATATAGTTTTTTGAAAGGTGACTTGTTTTTGAATAATGTTATAAATTGTTTTTGTTAAAATGGATTAAGCATTTTTAATTTTTTTGTGGGTTAAGATTTTGTTTGTATGTTAGTAGTCAATTGTGGAGATGAATATTTTTAAGGTTTTGTTTACTTGTATTGAAATAAAAAGTCAAGTACATTTGTCTTGAATTATAGATACATTATTTTTGAATTGTAGGTACATTCATGTAAAATATGAAAAATTATCTAATACCAATGAAATATTAATGCACTTTTTTTTTTTTATATACGACTATACCTTTGTGTTTTGTATATTGTGAATTGATATCAACAGTAGAAAATAAAAATGAAATAAAAAAAAGTTGATGTATATATAGGTACATTGCTTTTGAGATTGAGGTGCATTAATGTTATGAAAAATAGTACATTTGGGTTATATAGTATTTTTCATTGTGTGTATATACTAGGGATGGTGTTAGATACATTGGTTTTGCATTATAGGTTTATTATCTTATTATGCGAGGTACATTATTATTATTATTATTGAGGTACATTTGTTATATTGAGTAAAATAGCAGAATGAAATTGAGAATGTACTATTCATATAGGTAAAATTGAAAACATATTTGTACTTTTGTTAAAGATTAATTTACATATTATATAAGTAAAATGAGACACATCAATATAAAAATTGTTGTCTAAAAATAGTTCTCAAAGTTCTTCAAGCCTCAGTTTTGTTTTTCAATTCTATGAATTTTTTTTTTTTTTGTTGCTTTGAAAACTTCATCTTTCTTCTCATTGATGGTGGATTTAGAATAACTGAACAGTATTTTGCTCACAAAGAATGTAGATAGAGGATCTGCAAAAATGAAAAACATAAAATGAAATGAAAATAACAAGTAATATATTATAATTTTTTAATTATTAGCAATATTCTTACACCATCTTTTTCCACATTTGTGCTCCAAAGGAGGTCCTATCCTTTATATGTCTCATTGTGTAAATGCTACTGTTGATATAATTTTCTTCTGATCGTCGATGCATTTTTAGTAAATTTTCTTAGAACTTTTTGATTTCTTTGTGCCTTCAAAGTTTTTTTTGTTTGCAAATATGATGCAAATGCATTTACTTGAGATAGGTTAGAAAGGGATGTAAAGATTTATTATTTGTGCATACATTACATGAAAATAATGTTTATGCAAGAGGAGTATTTACAATGTTTCTTGGGCATTTTTGATATTTTGATTTGTAAGTCACTTTTTCTAGAAAAGGCCTGTTATCTATCACTTAAATGCTTTGACTTGAAAATTTATGCAAACCAAAAAAAAGTGATGTTGATGAATCATTGTAAATAAGACTTGCATTTTGTTTTTTTTTTTTTTTTTGGTGAAAATGGGGGTTAGTGTACTGTTGTTGGAAATATAGGGAAAATTATAGTTTGTAATTGTGAATTGAAATTAATAGTACCTACAAGGTCAGCATCAGAGACATCAAGGTTGGAGAGATATTATAACTTTGCGTCCAAAGCATCATTGAAATTTGTTTGTTTCTTTTTGGGAGGCACTTTTGTCATGAATTCAATGTCATTGGCAATGTGTATTTGAAATGGATAAGATAAATGTTAGGTCATTTAATGATGTTGTAGGAAATATGAAATGTTAAAGAGGTACTTACAGATGCTCTGATGGAGAAGAAAATTCCTTTTGGTTTGCCAACTGCTTACTTGAGGTCAAGAAAATTCATTCTAAGACATAAAATATCAATTATTATGCTTATAAAATATTGACCACTATTGAGATTAGAGAAGTCATCACGTGTAGCCTAGAGGTTCTTGTATTTGAACAAAATTTTACTGGAGGAGTTAAGATTAAAATGATTAAGGATGTATATTTTGTTTGTGGTTAACAAATGGTAGAGTAGGATGCAGTTAGTCTTATTCTTTGTTATGTTCTTTATCAAAGTCCATGAGGACAAAGTCTGATACAATTCTCTCTTTTGTTGTTGCATTATTCAATTTGCCTTAATGTTCAGTCCAGAAGGGGGATCTGAGACATATTGGTATCTTTTTTGTATTTTCTTGCTAGTCATTGTCTGGTCTCAACATCATCTGGTTCTTATTCAAATTCAACAATGACTTTATAATAATCATCTAGTGATTACACATTAGAATGATTAATAACATTTAAAAAATATGGAATAATATTATTGTAGCAATAAAAAATGTAAAGAATTATATATAGTACTTTTCAATGAAATTTGGTGTGTGAATATACTCTAGGTCGGATGCTTTCGTTGTGCTTTTGGTTTCTTGTTCAGCTGGCAATTTTTGTTACTGGCTTTCACTCTCTATTTCTCGATGTTTTTTCTCTTCTTTTATTTGATATTCTTCTTCTTTTTCATTTTCTTATTTCTCTTTTCCTTTTTTCCTCTTAATGAGGAGAAACATTTTACAACTGATGAAGTTGTTTCTTTTACAGGAGATTGCTTTTTTTTTTTTTTAACTTTTTTCTATAATAATCATACAACGATTAGTAATTAGAATGATTAGTAATTTTAAAAAATATGGAATGACGTTATTGTGGGGAAAAGAAATATGAAATTATATATTTTACTTATCAAAGAAAGATGGTGTGTGAATATTTTCTCTATTGCATTCTTATGTAGTGCTTTCTATTTATTAGTCAGCTGTCTTTTTTTTTTTTTTCTTGGTTTTCATTCTTTGTTTCTTGTGGTTTTTCCTTTTTTTTTTTTTTCCTTTTAATGTTCTTCTTCTTTTTTATTTTTCTTTTTGATTTTCTTGTTCCTGTTTCCCTTCTTGCTCTTGGTGAGGAGAAAGATTTGTAAGTGATGAAGGTGCTTCTTTTAAAGGAGCTTGCTTTTTTTTTTTTTTTTAATTTTTGTTTGTTTTGGTCAATGCTAGGTTATAGCTTTTTTGAATGTAGCATTGTTGAAGAAGTTGTTTTCTTCAAAATCATGTGCAACATTTTCTTCATCAAATGCTTGGGAGGTTGGTATATTATTGAAGATTGCATATATGAAGTTCATTGTGGTCTGCAATTTTGATGTTGTTTGATTTTTTCCTTCCCATTTGTGCCATAATTTCTCCTTGATTAAGTATGTTCGATGTTATTTCTATAAGGAGGGAACATACTTTATCCACAAATATTTCCTACAATTATAGATCATTTAAATATTTTAAGTAATTAATATTGAAAGCAAAAGTCATAGGTATTTGTTCTATTTTAATGTCATTGTACGTACTTGTACATTTTAATAGTAGGTACATTATAATTTAAATAGTAGGTACATTGAATTACTATAACAAGTACATTAGACTATTTGAGGTACATTTTACTACCAGTTCTCATATTTTTCACTTGTTATTATGTTTATTGGAGCTCTTGTTTTGTGTTATTGTTTTATAGTGATGATTCATTTGTAAAAGGATAGAGATTTTCCTTATTGACATCCTGATCACTTGTTTATTCTTCACTTTCTTTAACCTTTTTCTTTTGTTCATTTGTTGATTCTTACATGTTAGATGTTGAAATTGACATAATTGTTATGACTTTTCCTTTTCTAAAACCTCTTGATTTTAGTTCTTCTTTGACTCTAGTGTTGGCATCATGGGTGGTCCAAGTAGACAAGATTAAGATTGAAATTTTTTTTTGAATGAAATATGTAGCTTTGAATTGAACTTTGTCCAAGTATAAAAGTTGCTTAGACATTTGTGAAAATGGAGAAATTAGTAATGTACTAGTTATGAATAAGTTTAATTATGAAAAAAAAAGAGTAAATGGAGTAACTAATTAATAATATAAGTTAGTTACTAGTAGGAGTATTGTTAGACCCGTGAAGCTTGCTTGTGGGTACTTCATCCATTCTTGTATTGTATTTGCAAGATTTTGAAGTGTGTATTTGCACCAATTCAGATTTTTTATTTCATTCACATCTATCAAGGACAACAATGTCTTGTAATTTGTTTTCCTCTTTTGGCGTCCTTTGAACAATGTCAACACAAGGGACTACAACAAAATCCCTTTTGAATTTATCACTATAATCTCCTCTTTGTATGATTTAAGATGGCATTTGCAAGGTGTAAGGACTCCCAATACGCATATTCCATCTTGCTCCCTAACTTTTTAAAAGCTTTTGATATCTAGGAGTATCATAGTCACCTTCTGCTTCTTCTACAATTTTCTTTTCGTGTGGGAAGTTAAGTGTGAAAATGATGTTGTCTTCTATCAATTGCATTTTTTCTCCATTCTCTAATAGAAGTTTCATTCGAAAGAAGTCATAATTTTCATTAAGATATCTGCATAAATGATTATGACATTCAGATGCATTAAATGTTATTTAATGTTCTTGTTAGTTGTTGTCTTTGAGCTACATTTTTTGGTCGGAGTTAGATTCATTCATGATTTTGCAAGAATTAGAAAACCATTCAAAATTAGAATTTGAAACATAAGTCGTGTTTTTTTTTGTATGTCTAATAGGAATCGAAACATGTGAAATTGTGAAACTTACTGATAAAATATTTTTTCAGTAATCTCAATTGTTGTGTTTTCTTCCATAATTGTATTTTATTGTTCATCTGAAGAAATACATAAGGAGAATGAAGGTGTTCCTTTTTGTTTTTGAAACCTTTGAAGTTCCTGCTCAATTTCTCCGATAGCTTCAAGGAAACTTGGGTCATTAAATATATTATCATCTTCGTTAGTTTATGTGCTTATTGATTCATTTCCTTGGGAGTTCTGTATATTGTTGAATGTTGCAAAGAAGCAATTTAAGGTCTTTTTTAGGATCTTATTGTTTGATTGCTCATTTCCCATTTCAACCATTACTTCTCCAATTTCAACAATGTAAGCAATTATTTTTTTCAAGATTGAAAATACTTTATCCACAAAAGATTCCTATAATTTTAAAATAAGTAATGTTTATGAGTAATAAAGATAGGTAAGTGTTATATATGTTTAATTGTAAATGTAGTACGAAGGTGTAGATATTTTAGGTACATTATTTTTTTTAGATAAGGTACATTTTGTTTTCCTTAGGCAGGCACATGGGTATTGAAAATAAATAGTAATGTCATGATTTTTACATTGTTCATGTCTGCATTCTTGCTTGTCTATATGCATTATTTTTCTTTGTTTTGTCATTCTTGCTTTTGTATTTTTGAACTCGTAGTATTTAAAGCTGGTACAACTTCTCCTTTGCCAAATCCTCCTTCTTTCATTTCTACTTGTTCTTATGGTTACATCCTTAGCAGTCCAAGAACTAAAGGTAGGGAACTTCTTGGTGATAAATTGGATAACTTTGAATTCTACTCTATCCAAGTAGAAAAGCTTTCAAATAAAAATTCAAAATCATATGGTTAGCAATATGAATATAATAGTTATAAATGGTGACTATATAAATGAAAAATCATGAGTAAATGACTGATTATTGAAAGAAATTAGTTACCTGCAAGAATAGAATTGGACTTGTAAAAGTTAAAGTTGGTTTCTTCTTCCATTCATCTACAAAACGCACCAAATTGTTTATGGTGTAGTAATACCAATTAAATTCTTTATTTGGTTTAGATTAATTAGAGAATACAAAATTTTATTAGTTTTCCTGTTTTGTTGCCCCTTAATCAATGTTGATATAAGTAGGACTATAAAATCTCTCTTGAATTCATCTCTATGATCTCTTTTTTTTTTCTTTTTTTTTTTTTTATAATTTCATCTACCATAGCAGATGTTAATGGACTTTCTTCTATGATTCCTATCCTTTCCTCCATGTTTGTAGTAGCTGTTCATATTCTTAAGAATCTGAATCTCCTTTAGCTTTTATAGCTTTTTCAGTTCCATGGGGAGATCCATTCTATAGACAACTTCTTCTTCCATCAAATTAATTTTTTCATCATTTTCAAAAAGTATCATAGACATGTTTGAATCATATTTTTCAACCAAATATCTACACAATGTCTTCAACCAAATACATTCTGATATTAATTTGAGTATACCTCTAAATCCAATGTCTTCTACTATTTTACATTGGTTGTCAAAAGGATTTTGTGTCAATTTGTAGAGAACTGAAGGTGACATTTTAGTTAGTAACCCTTTTTCTTTTAGTAAATTAATTGTTTGATATTGCATCTATGCATCTGACTATGTCTGAACTTCCTTTTGTTATTTTTTTTAACTTCTTATTATTTTTTGAGCTTGATCTTTGTGTTGCTTGTATGTATCAGGTGTTTTTTCATAAGCAACCTTTCTTTTCTTTAAAGGTACAGTCCTTGCTGAATTTGTTTGTTTGTCTTGTATTCCCTTTTGCTGGTATAGTTAATTCATAGTGTTGTGCTAATATATTATAATTCTTTCTATTAGTTTCGTTCTTTGCTAAAAAATAAATGTAATGTCAATCAACATATTAAATAGAATTTAAGTAGTTTATGAAATTATAATTTTTAAAAATTTTGAATAAAAGTTCAATTTATGAAATAATTGTGGAAATCCAAAAAAAAAAAAAAAGGAAAAAAAGGTGAGGATAAAGATATTCTTGTTTGAATTGTTTATTAATAATCATTTATTGTTAAGTTATACTTGTTTTTATTATTTTTGTTTACTTGTATTTAAAAAAACTGAGGTACATTTGTTTGAATTATAGGTACATTGTTTTTTCAATTGTAGGTACATTCATATACTATAGCAAAAATAATATATTTACAATGAAATGTAATGTACCTTTTTTACTATATGAATGCACCTATGTGTTTTTTAAACATTACGGATTTGTATAAACAGTAAGAAATAAAAATCAAATTAAAAAAGGTATTTATCCAGTAGAAGATAAAGCGATTATAGTTTTTGAGCTACTGACATTATACAAGAATAAAAAGGTAATAAATTTTTTTTGTTGCTATCATTAAAATAGTAGTATGATTTTGGGATCAATGATGTTATTGTAGGTATTTATTTTTTGTTTTTGTAAGTTTGTGAAATATTAAGATGTTTTTATTATGTTAAGTTTATTTGGTTACAAACCCTAATAATTGTGAACAAAAAATGCAGTATCGGTGAGAAAAATAAAAATTTAAGATTTGTTATTTATGATGAGATTTGTACACTGATGTAGTAGATCTTACTATTTTGAAAGTCGAGATGATGTTTGTTAATGGCAGTGAAAGTAGGAAAAATCATTGGCTAAAGGGTGGCGAAAAATTGGGAACGAGTGTGAATAATTAATATGCTAAATAAATGTGTCTGGATGTGCGATTAGTAGATTAGTTTGTAAAAAGAATAGATGTGTTTTTGATAGCTTGCAACATGTGTAACAGCTTTTTTAAAAAAAAATGTGAAATGTTACGCATTGGGGTTGGGCTCATAATGTATCCTGAACACGGGGGTCCAGGATATATGTGTTGATTGCAAGGTCCGTGCAACATTACTTTAGATGATTGATCGTGACTTGGAATTACTATTGAATTCAATTTGTGGTTTCTTTTAGTTTGAAATCTTCAAACCTTAAGTTTAGAGAATACATTGTAGAGATACGAAAAGAAACGAAGCAATAATATTAATAAATGGCCCACGTGCTTGTTGAATTGAGCCATTGATTATGAAATGGATTATAATTCAGGGTATAATATGAATCAAGGAAGTTTTTAATTGATATATTATTTGTCCATTTATTTTATCTTTCAATTAGTTTTATTTTAATTTTTGTCATTTTCTTTATTCAAGGGGCTAGCAACCTATAATTCCAATCAGAATTTGTGTTTAACAACTAGTTATAAACACTGATTAAAAACTGAGTTTACAATCAACTAACAAAATTGAAGGTATAAATTAATAAATAATCTTTTAATATAACTACTTTATATATGCATATATAGTTTCCAATTATTTATTAATTTTATTTTTTATTATGAAATACTTAATATTATGTGTTTAATTGATTATAATGAATTACTTTGTTCAAGTTAATAAAATTTCTCTTGAAATTATACTACGTAAAGTTAAAAGTACAAATCAATAAATAATTTTTTATTACAAATAATTTCTTATATAATTATAAGTTTGAGAAATTTATTTTATTATTTTATTTATTTCATAATAACTTTTATAAAATAATAATTAAATTTTAATTATTATTATATATTAATTTTTAGCATTTAATTAATTAATTAAAATAATTATTAAATTTATTTAAATTTTATTGTTATAATTATACCATCTAGTATCTATTTTAATACTTAAATTAGCTAATCAAATTGAGTTTTAAATAATTAGTTGTCATTTGCCAAAAAATTGTGTATAATATAGTCAAGTATCATTATTTTATATTAGTAGTTATAAATCTGTGCATTGTGCAAAATGATTATAATGATAAATTTTAAATAAAATTAATATTTATTTTTATTAAATAAATAAATGAATAAATAATTATTATTATTTTATTAAAAATTTATTCTCACGTAAATAAAATAATATAAGAAATTTATAATTAAGTATAGAGATATTTGTAACAAATGATTATATATTAATTCATACATTTAATTTTAGGTAGTACAACTCTAAGAGAAAGTTTATTTTGATAATTAATGAAATAAATGATATTAAGTATTTCATAATAAAAAATAAAATTAATAGAAAATTACAAATTATATATACATATATGAGATAATTATAATAAAATATTATCTATTGATTCATATATTCAATAAGATAGTTTTAAGAGAAAATTTATTAAATTTGAATAAAATAATTTCAAAGAATTAATTATGTTGCTTATTAGTTTTTATATACTCAAAATTTTGAACTATCAATGTAATTAATTTAAATTTTTTCTTTCTATTTAAAATTATTACTTTTTAGGTTTTTCTAATTTCCTGGTTAGAAGTTGTTTAGAATTTTTACTTTTTAAGTTTTTTCAATTTTCTATTTAATTTTTTAAAATTTTTACTATTTATATTTTCTAGTTTCTTATTTAGAAAGTCTCTTTGTATGGTAATTATTTTTTAAAAATTTTTTATTTAGAATTTTGCTCACATGATATTTTTTATAATATAATATAAAACAATAACACATGACAATATTATATATAATTATTTGATAAATGACAAACAATTATTTAAAATTAATTCTAAACCTGAAATTAATAATATATAGTGATTGATTTTATAATTTTGCCTAATTCTATCAAAAGGATATCGAAACTTTAATTCAATATTTGCACTCAATTAAATTGTTATGTTCAACCTCATATTGATGAAAAATTCTTTATGAACTGCCATATCAATAATATCATGACATAAACATCATCTTTAGTGGCAGGGCGTTGGACTATCAAAGCAGAGTTAACAAAACCTCTTAGAAATCTCCTTGTCAATGGGTACATAAGGAGACCGCCAAATCTTTCCTTTTTAATTTGGAAATTTCATTTTTCAGATTTTTTATTTCTTATTTAGATATTTTTTTACGTGATTTTAATTTTTGATTTTTTAACCTTTTTATTTTATTATTTAGAAATTTTTTATGGCAAAAAATATTTTTGATATGATAATTTTTATAATATAACGATATGATAAGTGGTTTTATAAAATAATGACATATGGTTGTATTATGGATAATTTTTTAATAAGTGGCAAATAATGATTCAAAATTAATTTTTATAAAACAACGACAAAACTATAGCATAGACAATTCTTTAACAAGTGTCAAACAATAGTTTAAATTTATTTTTTATAAAACAGCGACATATAGTTGTATTATAGACAATTCTTTAACAATAGTTTAAAATTGATTATGAGAATATAATTAATAATATATATTCATGCTAGAGAAAACTATCATAGCAAACAAAATTTCTAATAGGAAATTAGAAAAATTAATTAACATATAAAAAACCTTCTATATAAAAAATTAAAAAATTGAAATAGTAAAATTTTAAATAGAAAGATGAGATCATATAACAACAAATTTGTCAATAGAAAATTCAAAAAAATCTAAAAAGTAAAAATTATAAACAACTTATAAGCAAGAAATTAAAAAAAAAAAACTTAGAAGTAACAATTTTAAATAGAATGTTAAGATTTAAATTAATTATTTTAATTTTTTTAAAAAATTATTCCTTATGTATTAAATACTTTTCTATATTATTTATTAAAATAAAATTAACTAATTAATATTTGATATTAAATTATTAATTGATGCTAAAAACTAAATATTTTTTTATCAATCTAATAATAAATTAAAAATTAAATATTCATAATACTTTAATCTTAAGTGTCATCAATACAAGAACAAAAAAGTAAAATATTATAACATTCTAACAAAATTAGAAAAATAAAATAGTAATGGATT
Source organism: Omphalea diandra (assembly GCA_949677035.1). Taxonomy (NCBI): domain Eukaryota; kingdom Viridiplantae; phylum Streptophyta; class Magnoliopsida; order Malpighiales; family Euphorbiaceae; genus Omphalea; species Omphalea diandra. Next base: position 10,899 of record CATIWR010259212.1, on the reverse strand, counting down.
GAGAGTTAATTGAAATAAATTGTTAACTCATACATTGCATGAATTTTTATTAAATATTCTATATGTTTTTATTTAAAAAACAATTTATTATCATTAGTTAGACTTTCCTCATAATCTCACGACCTCACAAAAGCAACTTTAAAATCATATCCTCGACAGCAAGTCCAAGTTGAATAAACTCCATGTGAACATAACATGACAGATACCCCATAACCGCACCCAAATAAAACAAACTGAAGTACCGTTCCTTGAAACGATTAAAAATTAATAACGTGGTTCAACCATTCTCCTCCTCCATTCCACGTTTATTTGCATCAACTCTTTACCATAATAATGATAACTCTCTTCTTAGTTTCCCCAACATTATACATAGCTGTATCTGTCTTCTTCTTCTTCTAATCAGGAAAAGAAAAAAAAAAAACACAGAAGATGTACAACTTCACCATTATGCTATTAATAATCTTTATATCTCTATTTTACAGCTATGCCATTGGAGGAATACTCCCAAAAGGCAAAACAAGATTCTTTAGTTTACTACCAATTATATCACTATTTCTTGTTCTTCCTCTCCGCCTTTCTTCCATTCACGTTGTAGGCATCACATCTTTCTTCATTTCTTGGCTTGCAAACTTCAAACTCTTCCTTTATGCTTATGGTCAAGGCCCGCTGTCGACTCACCCATCAACCATCTCTTTCACTCGTTTCGTCTTCATCGCTTGTTTACCCATCAAAATACAAGAAAGCCCAACTCACAATGGCCGTAATAAATCTTTTCCAAATTATGCATTCAAGGGCTTGCTTTTGGCCATGTTGTTTCGTCTATATGACTACACTGAGTCCATCCATCCAAAAGTGATATTGATCCTATACTGTCTACATATATACTTGTTTCTTGAACTGCTCTTGGCCATGGTTGCGGTCATGGCTCGAGCACTACTGGGTCTTGAGCTCGAGCCACAGTTCAATGAACCATATCTCTCAACCTCACTTCAAGACTTTTGGGGAAGGAGATGGAACATTATGGTTACCACTATTTTGCACTCGACCGTATACCAACCTAGCCTCAAAATATTCGTGCCAATCATTGGTCGCAGGTGGGCTGCACTTCCTGCAATCTTGGGAACCTTTGTCGTGTCAGCTTTAATGCACGAGCTCATTTTCTACTACTTGGGGTTCGGGGACGTGAAGCCGACGTGGGAGGTGACTTACTTCTTTTTGCTTCATGGGTTATGTGTGGCTATTGAGGTTAGTTTGAAGAAGGTGGTTAATGGCAGGTGGCGGTTGCCGCGATTGGTGTCGACTCCGTTGACAGTTGGATTTGTGTTAGTTACCGTTTTTTGGCTTTTCTTTCCACCGCTTCTCCGGTGCAAGGCTGATGTTAGAGCGTTTGAAGAGTACGCGGCTCTAAGCGCTTTTCTGAAGCATGCCGGTCGTGCTTCTCCCTTTTGGTCTTTCAATATATGTAGCGGCTGGTAAATATCATGAATCGTAAAATTCAATACATTGAACGGTTATGATTGGTCGTCCTTTACCATCAAGCTGTGTTTTAGTCAAATCGCATCTGGAAGGAATAGTTTAAGGAAACCAATCAAATTGATTTTTATATAATTAAAGCTGCACTTGTTGTGGGTTTTTTTTTATATAAGAAAAACTTTGAGCCATCAACTTTGATTTAAGTTATGAGTACTCAATTTTGATTATTATTTGATTTGGTCGATCTAGAATGTTCAATGAATCCTTTCTGTTGTAATGTGATTTGTTTTAAACTAGGTAACTTTATTTAGAAGCAGTCATATTATTCATGTAGCACGTTTTTTTTTATTAGACAGTATTCGCATATAAATATTCAAATGTATAGTAAATTTATCAATTATACACATTCAAAGGGGCGAATAACATTAAAAAAAAAAACTTGTATTTTCATATTTGTATCAAAACAATTTAATTTTTTATTTTTTAAATTTTAAATATAAATATTTTTATTTTTATATTATTTGTATTCTCATGTTGGGTTTAATTAGATTTGACAGTGACATTATACTCCAAGCCTACATATTTGTAACAAATAGTGTTTAAAAAAAAAAAAGGAAAAGGGCAATTAGCATAAAAACTCATACTTTATTTTTGTGTCAAAATAATTTAATTTCATCAAATAGTCTTTAATTATTTACTTATTTAATTAAAAATAAACAATCATATATTCTCTATAATTAAATATTGATAAAACTATTATTATCTCATATAAGATAAAATTATTATTATATCTTAGAAGTGTTTTCTTTAACTAACACTAAGTTATGTTCTTTTTTATTCTTTTTATATATATTATTTTTAAAAGAAGAATAAAATAAATTACTAGCAAAATTAAAAAATGTAAATCGCATGCGAAATTGAAATGGTTTTCATAATGAATTTTATATATAAAATTAAGTTCACAAATGATGAAATTTACTTACAAAAATCATTGATAATTTTAAATGAAAAAAATCATTGATAATTTTAAATGAAAGAAATTTACTCAAATATTTATATATTCAAAAAGTAAGAAAAAAATTAAAAATAAATTAAGAAAAAAATTAAAAAATAAGTTATACATGCATAACTAACAAAAATATGATTTTTAGTGAGGTCCACATATGCTTATGTTTTTATTTTCAAAATAAAATAAAATATAAATATTAATGAAATGATTACATTATTAAAATGAAATTCAATTTGTTCTAATATTAAAAAATTAAAAAAAAATTCAAAGCTGTTAATGTACACATGATAAGAAAAAATATTATGGCATGACACATATAATTTTTGTTTATCAAAACAAAAAGTAATTATCAAAATTCGAAATACTTTAAACTTTAAATGACAATTTTGACGACAACGACGACGACGACGACAACAACAACAAACAATAATAATAATAATAATAATAATAATAATAATAATAATATAAAAAAGGTCAATTTATTTTAATTCAATAAGTAGATGATTTTGTTATATAATTTTAGCAAATGTCATGTTCTATCAATATTATTAATCTTTATTTTATAAGCATATTACAATTAAAATCTATACTCTAATTATTTTAACATATTAAATTTTATTTTCATCACTACTCACTATTAATTTGATTTTAAAAAATAAATTCATCACTAAATATTAATTTTGAAAAACTAATACTAAATCATTTGTAAATTCATCATATTAATAAATTTATTATCATATTACTACATGCAAAATTTTATTTAAACCTATACTACCAATTTATTTAAACCAAAATTACCAATACATTAATTTATTTAAACCCAAATATAAATAAAATTAAAATAATTAAATCAATATCTTTTTTGAAATTTAAAAATAGACAATATATAAATTAATCTTAAACCTAAACTAAATTAACTTTAATTGAATATTAATTAACAAATAAATAATTTTTTAATTAAAAGTCTATTTAATTAAATTGGATTTTTTTGATATAAAAGTGGAAGTACAGGTTTTTTATGTTAATTTTTTTTATGAATGTCATTTGTATAAATATGTAGATTCAGAGTGGCATGCCACTGCCAACCAATATGAGGCTACAGATAATATGAAAATAAAAGTACATGTATCTAAAAAGTAAAAAAAAAAATAAATAAAGAACTAGATTATTTTGATATAAATGTGAAAGTATAGAGTTTTTTTTTTTTTTTTGGGTTATTTGCCCTAATTAAAATGTCTATCAATGCCTCTTTAATATATGTATGTATTAAATAGAACCCATTTAATGTTAGTGATTGCAAACTAATTTCTATCTAGATATATGTACGTGACATACGGAGAGACAAAGTAAGAATTCAATTGTTGATTTGTGCTCCATTTACCTATATACAAGTCTTATGCTTTAAAATGTTCACACTTTATGCTTAACTATTTGAAAAAAGTGATTGCAAATTTGGTGAGTTATGACTCAATGAATAATATAAACAAATTTCAATGATATAATCAAACACTCAATTAATATTAAGATGTAACACAAGTATAAGGATTGACTATATTAGTTTTAATGCAATGATTTATTTGATTTTGTCATGATCTTGCAAAGCAAACACTTTTCATATGCATTAAGTGATATTTGATTTTACTAGCCAACATATAATATGTGATTAGTATGATCTCACTTGATACATAATTTTTGTATCGATCCATTTATCAAGTATTATGCAAGTGCTTGACAAATCAATCATAATATCTTTTTAGTTTCATATGCAAATATATTATTGCATAGCATGTAATCATAAAGATTATATAATTTTCATTTGACTTGTATTCATACACATATAATATAATTCAATCACATATATGTACAATAGAATCCAATTATAGTTTATACTCATCATTAACACAACAAACTTTGTGGGAGGTTTGAACTTCTCTCTTGGGCCTCTTCAATATGCAGAGGTCTTTATATGTGTGTGTGTGTGCGCATAACAATAATGAAAATGTAGCTATATTATACTTATTTATTCTTATACAATAGCTAACCTTACTCTACTCACATTGTAATAACTCTAATTATATTAATCTAAATGACTTGATTCTTTTTTCTATTGAACCTAGACAAATGTGGCTATAATATGGTTAAAATCTAGATCAAAAGATACACTATAAAATATGATGAAATTTTAAATTCCTTCCTGTTTCTATGCAAGCATAACCTAATTAGGTCCTATAATATTTGATATATCTCAAAATGTATATATCCAATTGTAAAACTGATTTACTAATAGCTATATAACACATAAATAAGTGTTTTTCATGTTTTACACTTTATCGAATTTAGCCTATAAGATCATCCAAATAAATGAATAATCTCTAATTGAACAGACATAAATAATTCTAGAATCAATCATAATTAATTAGTAACATCTCCCCACGCATAATATATTCAACAAAAATGTCTTATAAGCATGTAAATGAGGCATAGCTCAAACATGATAAAATTAGTAGGAAACTTCTATTTTTAGGCCAATAAGTCTTCAATATATGCCCTTCAATCCAACCACTATAAGTATAGAGTCTACTAAATCTTCTTTAATTGCTTCATAAATTCTTCCATCTTGGCATCACCTTTTACACTCTCTTTAGTCTTTTTTTAATATCACAATGGTGACATTCTTCCTTTTAAAGGCCTTTTACTTATGATTGTCCTCCATGCCACAAGATTACTAGTAATAGAGGAGGACCATCCATTAGATCTTTACCTTTATTAACATGGCTTGATGATGCCTTATTTTTCTTAGATAATCCTTCTAGTAGTTATTTCTCTGTCTCCTCTAAGACATAGTCCCCCATCATTTAACCAAATTCTACCTTAAATCTTAAGGAAAGTACAAAAAAAAAAAAAAAACTTTATGGTTTAGGCCTTTTGCACTTAGAGGGTTGTGAGCTTTTTTTGACAGAAAGATATCTTGTGATTAACATCATTAGGAAGATTTGTCAAATATACAAATTTTGTCTATTTTTTTATGATAGGTCACCATTCTGATTTGGGAAAACTTTACACATCAAATGTCTTTTTTTAAATTAAATAAAAATTTTCATTTAGAATTAATAATATTTTGATAAAATTTTTTAAAAAAGTATAACATGTTTTAATTCAAACAACTTTTATTCTAAAAAATAAAACAAATTTTAATTTTGTCCATGTTTGCAAATTCTTTTTTGTACTTTTTGCAAACATGAAATCTACAAAGATTTTAATTCTAGATTTGGATGAATTTAGAAAAAAACACTTTTGTCCAAACATGAAATCTCCAAATCTGTAAAAAAAATATGAAAATTATTTGCAAAAATATATTAGTAAGCATGAAATCTGTAAACATATTATTTGAAGCTCTTGATTTTAACTCTACAAACATGAAATGTGCAAAAATTTTAAATATTAATATTTAAACATGATATCTGTAAATATGGTCATTCATATCTAAATGACAAAAATAATATTTAAACAATATTATTTAATAATTAATTTTATTAAAAAATAAATAACTGTTAAATTCAACAAACATAAAATTTGCAAAGACAAAATCTCTAATCTTAAATTCAATAAGATTAAGCAAAATCAAAGGATCAAAATCAAAATCTCACTTTGGTTTTGGAGCTTTGGCCTTCAATTTCAAAAGAACAAAATTAAGAAAGGCTTTCATGGTTCTCCCTCAAAGGATGTCAGTTGGATGGCAAAGTGGTTGCACCAGGTGAAGTTGAGAAAGTCTCGCTGCTAGAGGTAGGCACTTTTCAGTCCGAACCGAAAAATCAAACCAAACTAAACCAATTTGAAATTTTGATTCAGTTTACTTATTTTATCAATTTTATTCGGTTTGAAATTTTAGTGATTCAATTTGGTTTTTAATTTTTAAATTTCAATAAACTGAACTGAACCGAAGTTCTTTATACAACGTCATTTGATGTTTGCCTTTTACTAAACCGAATTTTGCTCTTCCTTCTTCACACAACAAATGCACATTGCCTTACCCTTCTTGCTCTTTTCCTTCCAACTACATCAGCCTCTTCACGTTGTCGCCGACCTCACCAGCCTGTCTTCATGTTGTCATCGACCACCTCACCTCACCTCACCTCACCAACCTCTCTCTCTCTATTCCAACCACTTTCTTTGTCTCAAAGAAATAGAGATTCTCATATCCTAATTGAAATACATTTAATAATTGCTTTAGTTAAAGAAGAAATTCATCCCCCATAATTTGACACTGTCTCCTCCATCCTCTCTCTCAGCTTTGCAGGCTCCTCATCTCATCGCAACACCACTCTTAGATTTGCAAGTAATCTTTTATTTAATTCGGTGAGTTATGGTTATTTGCTTGTAGTATAAAATTATTTGCTTTGTTTCTTATTGATTGCTTCTCCCCCCCGCCCCCTCCTTTTCTTTTTTGAGCTAAATTGATGGCTTCCTTATGCAAGGATAATTTCATTCAATTTCATATGTGGAGCTTTGTGACTGTGTTCAATTCCTTTAGATGATTCAAGCTTGGATCTTTTTCCCCGTCCTTTTTCCATGCTCCTGTAGAGGTTTTCCTCAACCATAAATTGGTTTGAATATGATTGTTAACTAATGAAAAATTCTATAATTTGGAATCGCCACATGGTTTCAATTATTGTTATGTCCCATTGTTCATGTTTTTATTGATTTTATTTGAGAAAAATTAATTCCTTGGGTTTTTTTACAAATATTTTCTTGATTTGAAATTTTACTTACTTTTTATATCCTATGGTGTCATATTATTTCACATTATAGAGTGAATCTACTTAATGATCATCACAATGATTTTAGTAAAAATCCTAATAAATATGGGCTCGATCTTAGTAGATGGAGCAAGCACGGGACCATCAAAGGCTAAAACATTGGCTCCAACTACATTATAACCATTGCCTTACCATTCTCAACGTGGATTAGGTTGAATGGGCAATGAGAATACTAGGGTTGGGATTTTTATTCATGAAGGGAGATTTAAATCAGAAGATGTAAGGAGATAAGATGAAGACATGATCGATGGTGACATCTTCACCAAGAAAGTCGATGGTAGTGGTGGTGGTAGTGAAGTTGGAGTAGAAATTGATGTTGTTATCGTCTTTGTTGAAGGATGTGGTGTGGTTGGAAGCTTGAATCTCATTGATGCTAAGGCCGAAGGAATTGAAAGTAGCCATGATTTACTCTTTCTTAGTAAGTTCTTTATTTTAGTATACCTAAAAAAAGGTAAAAAAGAAAAAGTTTGACAAATAAAGAGGTTTTGAAATAGTGAGATAAAATCTAGAGCAAGAAATCTTGAACCACAACATAAGCTAGTGCCATTCTTTAATCTAGAGCAAGATCAAATTTGAAGGGGAAGTATCAAGAACAAGTTTAAATAAAGAAGAAGATCGATTTTGAATTTTTTTATTTTTTATCAAAATATTATTTATTATGAATTAAAAGATTTAAGAATTTTTATTTAATTTAAAAAATGACATCTCATGTGTAAAGTTTTACCACATCAAATTAAAAAATATATAAAAAAAATTGATTTAAAGGTGACACATCATGAAAGAAGGACAAAATTTGCATATTTGGTAAATATTGCTAACGATGTTAATTACAAGGTACATCTTTGTCAACAAAAAAAAATTTCACAGCCCCTTAAGTGTAAAAAACCCAAATCATAAGGTACTTTTTTGTACCTTTCTCTTTAATCTTTTCATAAGCTCATTCCTTCCTTCATTACAGTGTCTAGTTCTCCTCCTAATTTAGTGTTTAGTATCAAACTAGATGTCTTCTTTCATGCTAGCCTCTTCCCTCTTCACTTCTACAAAGGCCTAGGTCATGTTATATGGGTTGCAAAATTAGGGATATTAATATGATGCATGAGCAAGTTATTAGGTGCATATATGTGTAAGATGCATAGGTTATTCAATCATGAAGACATTTTCCTCTAATCTTATTCCTTCTGCACATGAGGTATAATGGCTTTTCTTAAGAGGAGTCTATTCACCTACCATATAATGGATAGGTACTAAACATGAACAGTCCATTGAACTAAGCAAGATGAAAACCCTGAAAAACATAATATACATCCTAAATGATAAAAGTACACTCTATCTAGAATTAGATTTCTTATTTTAGGAAACATTCATACATGGCAAGGAATGAGATATGCATAAATATTTATATCGTATGGTGATCATGTGTGTGTGTGTGTGTGGAGGGGGTGTACAAAAAGTAGGATTGCCTATGGGTATGAACATGAGAATATAACATATCAAACATAAATATAATGGACAAAAATAATAGGAAGATTACATTACTGCCAAATAAGTAAAAAGCAAAATGATACAAAGAAAGTCATGGGATCATAGGTTATGGGGACCTCATTGAATCATCCTTTCCACAGTACTAAACTAATGGATCCACCACATAAAGGATGGAACTTAAAATGAAAGTGATAACTTAGGGTGTAGAGAGTAATAAGGAAATTATGTACAAACCATTCAGCAGTAGAAGTGAGCATAGATTTTGGATATCTCAAACCGGACAGAAAAATAACCAAACCATAAAAGTAATTCGAGACAGTACCGGTTATTTTTTTTTTTTATCTTGTTTGATAATCGAATCAAACCAAACCGTTATATATATATATATATATGTGCATAGATTTTGGATATTCCGAATCAGACTATAAAATATCTGAACCGTAATAGTCATTCGGGACAATACCAGTTATTAATTTTTATTTAATCCAATAATCAAACCAAAACAAACTACACTGTTCTAAATTGTTATACAGAACCGATGTGTGATGTATTTGTAATTTTAATTTTTGAATACATAAGCATATATGTATTTATTTCTAATTACATATGTATTTAATTTGTAAATGCTTATGTATATATGTAAGAACTATATTTTTTAAAAAATTTACCTTTTTAATATATATATATATATATATATATATATATATATATATATATATATTTTTTTTTGGTAATTTTAATTTTTAAATACAGATGCATATATGTATTTATTTTTAATTATATATGTATTTATTTTTTAAATACTTATGTGTATAATTACACACACACACACACACACACACACACACACACACACACACATATATATATATATATATATTATAAATTTAATTTTGTTCAATATATATGAACTCTATTTTTTATAAATTTAATTTTTAAGAAAAAAGATCCTTAATATCCGAATCACTGAACTAGAATGAATCAAAAATTGGTCCAATTTAGGATGGTTTTTTTTTTTTTTTATTTCAGTTCAGTATTAGTTCCTTCATTTTTCAAATAACTATTTTTCGTTTCCGTTTCGGATAATTTTAAATAACCGTTCAAGAACCAAGACCGATCAACCCAATTCAGTAGTCTATATAGACCACTTAGAGATATGTATAGAATACACTACAAAAATCTAGCAAACTAGCAATTGAAATTTTTTGCAGTTAACTAATGATGGATTACCCAGGGAATAGTGACAAAATCGCAAGAATTAGCAATGGATTTGAAATCCGTCGCTAAATTGTCGGAAAAATAGAATCAAAATGGCATCAATGTCTTTCTGGTAGAATGGGGATGAAAATATTGCAGTTAAATCTAGCAACGGAATTTTTGTTGCTATTTAGTGATGGCTCAATTCCATGTCTAAATTATCGATGAAAATATTGTCACTAATTAGCGAGGGATAACTTTCGTCACTAACTTAGAGATAGAATAGCAACGGAAATTTTGTCGCTAAATAGATAATAAAAATGAAAAAAATTATAAACGTTATAAACTATATTATAAATAATAAAGTATATATAAATAATATTAAATAATATAATATATAAATAATATATAAATAAAATAATATATTAATAAAATTAAATATAATATAATATAATAATATAAGAGTGATAATATTAAACATAACTGATGTAATGAACCATGACAACTTGCAAACTACTCGAATCTAGCATAACTCAAGCTACTTGAGTATTGAGAGAGTCAAGTTCGAGTATGAAAATACTCAACTATAGAGGCTCTTTTAAAAGTGGTCAGTTACATATTTACAAAGTCGATCGACTCGGCTTGATTACAGTTCGATCCTATAATAGGGTTCAATAAATGAATAATATTAAATGATTAAATTAATATTACTGAATTATAATATAATATATAAATATAATAATGTACATATAATATTAAAGGAGAATATTAAATTATAGTATATAAAAATAATAAGATAGTAATTAATATATAGAAATATATTAAGGTAATATATAAATTAAATATTAAATTAATAAAACTAATATATATTAAGAATATATATATATATATATATATATATATATATATATATATATATAT
>CATIWR010259210.1:0-17920 GCA_949677035.1 Omphalea diandra | reverse complement strand
CTATTAATCTTTCAAAGAATCTCATCCAACATTCTAGAAGTAAGCATATAGATATTAGGCATCACTTTCTTAGAGATCATGTGCAAAAAGGTGATGTTGTGTTAGAATTCATTGACACTAATCATCAACTTGCAGATATTTTCATTAAACCTCTAAATGAAGAAAGGATGCACTTCATTAAGAGAGAGTTGGGAATGCTTGATGGAAGCTCCTTCAAGTGAAAAATTTTTGTTTGATCTAATGTGATATGTGTGTATGATATGTTTGTTTGATGATATGGAAGGTTTTATTATTTGTTATTAGGAGATCACATGTTTTTTTCAAAATTTTCATTCTTATCCTTGATGACTCATAATTCGCGGTCGCTATTCATTCTACACGGTCGCGAATTACAAGTCAATCTTTACCGGCTGTCAAATATCAATTTGAGGTTGCAAAAATCATTCTCCATCGCGAATTTTATCGATTTTTCAAAATTCTGACCATTATAGCATGCATTTCCGAGGAAAATTTGTCCATTACTCACATTTTTCAGAATTCGCGGTCGCGACTAAGGAAATCGCGGATGCGAATTATAGTAAACGACTCATATTTATGAGATTTGATTGTCAACCATTTCCAACCCTTCATTTAATCCATTTCTAGTCATTTCTTACCATTTTCACACCCCTTGAAGCCTATAAATATCCCTTTAAATAGTGATTTCATCACAACTTCAATCTACTAACTTTCAAATCTCCAAAACTCTCAAATCTCTCCTCTTTCTCTCAAGCATCTGCCATGGCACCAAAGAAAGCCTTCAAAGCCAACAAGGGCAAGGAAATTGCACAACCCTCTGCCCCTCATTCTCTCCTCAACATGAAGGGAGTTACTCGCAAGGAAAAGGAGAGGTACAAAGCCAATCTCTCCAAAACCATCCTCCCAAATAAAATTTCCTCTTCATTTTTGCTGAAGTCTCTTGGCCTTGCCAATGAAATCCGGGCATTCATGTCCAATATGGGCTGGAATGACTTTATTTTTCTGGCAAAACCTGGATATAAGGAAATCATTCGAGAGTTCATGTGCACGATTCAATTGAGCCATAAAATGGAGTCTCCTGTAGGATAATATGGGATGATGTTTTGGGCGTTCGGAGATCCTTACTACATCACATTTTCACAGTTGTCCAGCCTCTTCACTCTTAAGATCGGTGAGAACATTCATTTCATTATCACTGCTCTCGATGTTATTTACTCAAAATTTTAGGCAAAGATCTTGATAGAGGCCAAGCACGACCTTCGATCTTCCTTGGCAAAACATATCAAGACATTGCCATTATGGATTCTTCACCGCATCATTATGTTCTCCATCAACGTAAGGGACGATGGGAACAAAAAAGTATCATAGAAAGACTTGCCTTTCTCTTTTGCTTAGTCAAAAACAAGCCTATCCAGACCGGCAAGTATCTAGTGGATCAGTTGATTCACATGAACACTAAGTTGAAGAGTCAGTTCTTACTTTCGTCGTATGTCACCGCAATTTATCGCTTTGTGGGTGCTCTCGATGAGGAGAAGGAAAAGCTTCTCACCAAAAAGTATCAACCTTCACAGAACTTTTTAGATCTCACCTACCTTGTCAACGCCAAGGTGATACATCCTGACTCCTACGCCTATCTGTTTAGCACGTATGGTGCACAACGACTAGAGAGTTTTCACACATCCAAGAGGAAGAGCCTCCACGTTAAAGAGGTTCCTTCTTCGGCCCCTTTTGCTCATCCTCCACCACAGCCAAAAGTGAAAGTATTGCTCTCCACCATCAATAACAAATTTGATAAGATTATGCAAATGATGAAGAGACGATCACTATTCCTCTCCCACCTCCACAGCGACATGGTGGATCTTCAGAAAAAGCTCAAAATTCCTCCTTGCCACCTCATCGACTTTACGAATTTTGACGATACTCAAGATAGAGATCAAAGTGTAGAAGATGGAGATGAGGCTGAAGGTGGCCTCCAAGAGATTGCGGAAGACTCGTCTAGATATGATAGTGATTCACCAGCTTTTTACTTTTAGGTTTCTTTTTGTACTTTGTTTTTCTTTGTTTACCTTTTGTAATCAAACTTGTGATCTCATATTTATTACATATATAAAAGTTTGTTTCTTTTTTGCATCTCTTTGTGATCTCAATGTTTACTCCTTATATAATTTTGCTTCTTGTTTCTACTTATGCTTACTTTTCCCTTTAATTATCTTTGGTCTTATCTAATCTTTTTGATCTTTTCAAAGGGGGAGATAAAATAAAATAAGATTCAAGTGAAAAATTAAAGATAATTATTTAAGGGGGAGTAAGTGAGCAACTGCATAAGTTGAGGGGGAGCAAATTAAGCAACCATTAGGGAGCAAATTAACTTTACACACTTAGAAAGTTTTTGCTAAGTTATTTTACACTTAGAAATCTTTGCCAAGTTATGATTCAATTTTACTTTTTTGCACTTATTTTTCACTTTGGATCAATCTAGGTTGTCAAAATCAAAAAGGGGGAGATTGTTGGACTAGGATGGTTAATCCTAAGTCTAGAACCTCTTTTGATCTTAATAAAGAAGATTGATCATCACTAATATTTCAAATAAGTGTTGATTTTGTAGAAATAAATAAATCTCTCATGAAGAAATGAAAGGAGTTGATAAACTCTAAAGTGACATGTAAATCGCGATTACAATTTAGGATTCGCGATCTTGACTCATGTTAAGGCATGCTAAAATTCAACCAGGCAAAATTGCGGAGCCATTCTCGGCCATGACCTGTGAAAACGAAGAAGCCAAAAAATGACAGACGAATTCGCAGTGAAAGTCACGCCCTAGTCGCGATCGCGAATTTCAAAGTAACTCAAGAAGGAAGCAAGTCCACAACCACAGCTTGACAAGTGTCTCAGAAGACTGTTGGAAGTCAAAATTCATGGAGGCATCTTGTTGGTAGCGACCGCAAATCCTGAGGAAGAAAGATGACCACCTTGATAGACAGATTCACATCCTCTATCGCGGTCTGTGCAAGAAAACTTATGACTGCGACTTCTAAAAGTAGGTAAAAGACAACAACTATATTTTTCTGGTGAACTAATAAGAAGCTGCCACGTGGACTAGCCGTTAGACACAAACAGGGTTTCCCTTGAAGAATTTGGATTTCGCGACTGCGAAATGTAGTAGCGACCGCAATTTCATCCTGATAAGCATTTAATGCAGAATCTGTCAAGCATGTCTCAAAGATTTGATGAGCTATGATCTGCAACGTCTCTTTGGTGAAGTTTGGCGATAAATACACCACCAAACAACCATGATTAAGGTTGCTAAGGAATTTATTACAAGTGATTAAAGCTTTCAATCTTTGCTACTCATTTTCTTCATTTTCTTTATGAAATTATAATTGTTAGGTGTGAGCATTAAACACCAAGTTGTGAGGTTGTAGTGTTTAGCCTATAAAAACACTTTAAGAAAGGTTTAAGTGTAAGCCTAGTGAAACACTTGAGTGAAGTTGTGTGGTAGCCTAAAAACACATTGTTGTAAGGTTGTGAGTTAGCCATCAAAACACAAGTTGTACAAGTTGGGTGTGAGCTTGAAAACACCATTGAGATAGTGAAATACCCAATTGATTAATTGGGGAGTGGACGCAGGGTCAATTATACCCGAACCACTATAAATTGATTGTCTTTCTTCTACTCTTTCTTCTCCCTCTATCTTTGTTTTTGAAATTTTTATTCACCAATTCAACCCCCCTTCTTGGTGCCTAGGGCCAACAATCATCATCCTCAAAATCTTGATCACTATCTCTCAAATATGTATTCGAATCATTGATGTAATCCTTATGTTCATCATCCTCATTATACTCCTCACTCCCTTCATCATTCACATCCCTCCCAAAATCCACAAGTTTTCTAATTATAAATTTATCTATCGCTACTTCTCTAAACCTATTAGTATTAGTACCTAATGGTAGTCTAACTTTGGTGACCTCTTCATCTATCTCATCCTAATTATGCATTTTAGAAGTAGGAATTGGACTTCTATTCCCTATAATAGGCACATTATTTTTAAAAGAAGTCATAAATATAGGCATAATTTTAATATCATCTACATTAAACCCTATTACTAGCATATCACTATATTCTTTAAATTTTTAAACTTTCCCTACATGTTTCATTTGGTAACTTTCATTTGAAGGTCATTTCACCACTTAGATTAAAATTTTCTGCCATTTTTTTAATTTCTAATATAAAGAATTTATCTGCCATTTGAAGTGTCTTACTGAACCACCCAAATACCCCTAATGTTGTTCACTGTGATGCAAATGAATGCTAAAATTTTTAGACCCCTAAACTCCAATATCATATATAAGACAACAAAAGCAAAACATAAAAAGTACTATTCATTAGTCATTTTTATATGTATTATTCATCAACCATTATATAAATTATTCATTAGTCACCATTAGATAACTATACACCAAATAAAATATAATACGTAACACATTTATAAAGGAAGATAAATTTTTGACTTACAGTATTCAAGTGGATCCTTATCGTCATTCCTTATGACCTAATCCATTGCAGAAACTCTAAGTCTCTAATTTTTCATCTCTTCCTTAGTCTGACCCCTTAAACCCCTAAAAATTGGTCTAATAGAGAGCATGGTGTAGAAAGTGAGTCACAAGTAGAAAAAGTGATAAATGAAGAAAATCCCTCTTTTAATTTTTCTCACATGCATCTTATAAATTGAGAGGAGTGTTGTGAGAAGTGGAAAACTTAAGAGAGGGCGTGAAAGTGAAATCAAATATATATGAAATGGAGGACATAATAGAAACAACACATTGTGAATAAGGACAATTTCATCTTTTCATCAAGTTAATGTTGTCAATTGTGGGCCCATTTGATGAGTCAGTGCCAATTAGACAAATTAGCACCAAAATCTCTCTAATTTGCAATAGATTAGCACAAATGGCTATGACAAAATCAATTAATTAGTTAAAATACTTCAATAATCAAAATCTTTTTAGGTGACTATAATAGAATTATCCTTATAATTAAGTGACTCTGGGTGCAATTATACTAAAAGTATTTGAGAAAGTGTATACACACACACACACACATATTAACTTATTTTAAAAACTTTTACAAACGAGTTTATATAATTAACATTTTAAATTTTCATAAAATATTTGACTTATTTTTATGTTAATTTTTTGCTCTCTTTCTTTCTTTGTTGTGGGAAGGGTGAAACTTTTTAGTCATATAGTATTAATAATTTTCTTTTCATTTTTACAAATTTCTCAAAATTTGTATAAAAGATTTTAAAATTTTAAAAAAATTCAAGATAAAATCTTTAAAAGTATTAGTTGAGAAATAAAAATATATTCTTAAAATCATTTAGAAAGAGGATCTAAATAAGCTAATTGTTAAAAAATACTTTAATATTTTAGAGATATTTAATTTATATTTAATTTTTTTTCTTAAATTTAATAGGTTGGGATTATAGATTCTAATATACTACTATATTTCATTTGATACTTTAATTTACTACACTTATTATATACTATTTAAATATAAAATATTTTATTAATATTATTTTCTTAATTATTAGATTATCACTGTATACATGAGTGATAATGGAAATTATAGCTAATAAAAATAAAAATAATAATTATAAATAATCACTATATCTATTGATAACAACAAAACATATAATCAATGTGATTATGTATTCTAGGTATATAATTTTTGCGACCATAAATATCGTTATTAATTTTGTGACAATAAAGTGAAATTGTCATATACTTTAATTATTTAATTAATTTGTGATAGTATTAAGTCATATATGACAACTTATGGAATATTAGTCATTACTAAAATTATAGCAATATATCTTATAAGTAATAATAAAATTATTGTTACAAATTATATATCATTTATGAAAAATTTGATTATTACACATGTAGTTGATTTTTAGTTACAAAAATATAGACTACAAACCTAGTGATAATAAATATTATGGCTAAATAATTTTTTATGACAACTTTTTTACTTATATGACAATATTGATTATAACAAAATATTTAATTTTTTGTAGTGCATATTCCATATTAAGAAAATAATCATAGCAAAACCTTTAAAATCTAGTTGATTAATGACCCTTCATACATGTACTTTCCAATCCTTAATAGAAGCTAAGCCTTGAATATCAAAATCTAGGGATAAAGTTTATACTAACCATACCTCTCGACCTTCTTTGAAAATAAATAGAGCATGAAATAAGTTTTAAATAGTTGTGTTGCACTCCTTATATCAAGGATTTTCTCACTTTGCCAAATTCATGCAAGAAGGTAGTTGATGGAGGTCTCATCTTGTACTTTAGATGAGATGTCCTCTTCTTGTGTAATCTTGAAATGACCTATAAGATAGGAATAAAAAAGGATGGAGTACTTGTCTTAGATGATAATGAGAACACTCTAAGGCTTAAGTTCACTTTAGGTCATTAAGGCGGAGGTTTGAGTGAGGAACTTTAAGTTCTATTACTCTAAATAAAAGAAGAAAATAAAAGAAGAAACATGTTGATGCAAAGAGAACACTTCAATGCTCAATTTGGCTTTTTATCATTAAGATGGAGGCTTAGCCCCGTTAACTTGAGCTCTAAGATATGTAAATGAAAGAAGAAATAAGATGATACAAAGAGAGATACCTTTCCTTGGGTTAGTCGTTGGCTTTTATAGCTAGGGCCTTTGAGCTTAGATTATTGGCTGGCTTGGAATGCTCCTGTAGATTTCTAGCTAGTTAGGCTCAATTAGCCCTTATTAGATTTATTCCTAGTTAGTGGATCACATCTCAGCCCTAGTGACCTTATGTCATGGTTAATGAATGAAAAGACTGTTATTTAGGAATTTGGTTATTAAAAATATTAATTTAGGGATCTAATTATAAAAAATTAATAAGATAAAATATTGATATAGATATATAAGTAAATAATATTTATTTTCAAAATAAATAATATATGAAAACTATTTTGTAGCCTTGTATTTTTTAGTTACCTATTTTGTAGTTTCTTTTAAATATTTTATTTCTATTTATAGTTATTTTTAATTAGGTAATTTTATATAGAAATTCTAATCATTTATGTGTCAAACATTTTATTTGACAAATACCATATTTTTATATTAAATAAGCATTTAGCTACGGTCACTCATCTACAACTGAATATGAGATCAATATTAACTTTATATATTGATTAATGAGGAATACATTAAATTTTAAATTAGTTATTTATTTATACGTTATGAAGTTTATAATTTTAAAATTTTCATGTTGATAATTTTTTTGACTAAAATATTAAATAAATAATATAATAAATGAAGTAAAATTTTATCATAAAATTTTTATATAGTATACTATACTTTTTAGTATGTTACTTTTTCAAATAAATTTAAATCATATAGGTTTTATAATATTTTAATATATTTAAATTTATGTTGGTACATCACCTAAACATTTTTTTAACTTTATAATTGAACAAACTATAAATACTAAATACTTAAAATCAAATTATTTAATTTATATCTTAAATTTTTATATTTCACAAAGAGGTCATGCTTATATATTGTCTAATTTAAAAATATCATTTAATTTTAATGTAAAATCTATATTGTATTAGAAATTTGCTCTTTCCAGCTTGTGATTTTATAAAGCAAGCAATCTTGGATCAATATGAAAATCTCCCTCTTTGAACTTCCTATAAGAGTCAGAAGTCCAAAGTACTTTATATATCACTTGATTGCCTTTAACCAATCTCATTCTAGATAGTAAGCTTTAAATTGTCTGACATGTTTCATCTCATCAAGGGTTTAGATTTCCCTAAATTTACGTATTGAAATGATGCCTTCTCAAAATCCTTAAGGATACTCATAAATTTTAAGCCTTTAGTAACACTAGTTTTAGCGAAGAAGATGATGTCATCTACAAAAAATAAGTAGGACATTAAAGGAGCAAATCTAGTAACTTTGACACCATAAATCTCCTTTTCTACCTTAGAGTCTCTAATCATTATGGATACGCCTCTGTGTATAATAAAAAAAGGTAAGAAAAGAGGGGATCTCCTTGCTAGAGGCCCCTACTAGGATAAAAGATGTAAATGGGCTAACCATTAAACAAAATAGAATATGAGACAATGGAGACACATCGCATAACTAAATCAATCCAAAATAGAATTGAATTCTACAATAGACATAATTGATTTTAGAAAACCCTATTTTACCCTATCATACACTTTGCTTATGTTAATTTTTAAAGTCATATGCCCTTTGCAAGCCTTAGTGGAATTACTCATCGAATGAAAAATCTCAAGAGCTACTAAGGCATTATCTATAATTAATCAATTGGGACCAAAGCACTATGGGATTTCAAAATGATATGGGGGAGAATAAACAAGTCTTTTTGGTATAGTTTTTAAAAATGATATTACAAAGACTAATAGGCAAAAAATCTTTAGGAGCTTCAATAAAATTTATCGTAGGGATTAATGCAATGAACATATGATTTAGTTTAAAAGGTTTATGACTAGTATTTAAGACATCAAGAATAACAAACACTATATTTTGATCCATCATATTCTGGAACTATTGAGAGAAAATAGGGGACATACCACTAGGTCTTGGGGTTTTTGTTGGATGCATTTGCTTAGAACTCTATGAACTTCTTCCTCTATATAATCTAGTTCAAATTTCATTCATCTCATCTATAACTCTAGAAGTAGTTGTCTCTAACACTTTATCCATCTCTACGGACCCCAATGATGTAAACAAAATGTTAAAATAATTCACCAAAATCTCTCATAATAATATTTCTATCTTCCTTTCACTCCCCATTCTTATTGACAATGTATACAATTTTGTTTTGCACCCTTTGTTATGAAGCTTTATTGTGGAAAAATTCTTATTTTTGTCCCCATCTTTTAAACAATTGAGCTTAGATGTCTATATCCATATGGTTTCTTTTAATTTCAATAATTAATCAATTTCTATTGCAACTAGCTTTGACTCCTCTATGGTACTAGTCAAATGTGGTCCATTTCAAAGTTTTTTTAAGCATAATTTTATTTTTATTAAGCTTCTATAAGACATTTCCAAAGTTAAGTTTATTTGAATCCGATAAAATCCTACCATATTGATGAATTCTTAATTTGATGAAGTCACAGGTACACTATTGTGCTTGCCATCCTCTGCTGTACCTAAGTAATCCTATTTAGACATTTCACATATTCTCAAATTGGGACAACTTTGAGCCACCATGTGTTTTGCGAAGATCTCCATTCCACCTTAATAAGTCCAATAGGATTGGAGCATGATCCAAAATGAACTCATAATAAATAAAAAACCTTTGCCTTAGGAAAGAGATCCCACCAAGCATTAGTGCAAAAGTATCGATATGAACGCTCCTAAATATTAGCTATATCTACCTGCCCAATCGTCCAAGGAGATTGATTACTTACAAAACCTATGTCATTTAAATTATAGAGATTTATCACCTCTCTAAATTTGGCCCTATTATTATTTTTGTTTATGCCTTTTGACATTTTATAAGATCATAAACTTCATTGAAATCCTCAACTAAGACTTATAGATTACCACTACCTACCCATAAGTTTATAATAAGCTCCTAATTTTTATTTTCGTTACT
Source organism: Omphalea diandra (assembly GCA_949677035.1). NCBI lineage: Eukaryota > Viridiplantae > Streptophyta > Magnoliopsida > Malpighiales > Euphorbiaceae > Omphalea > Omphalea diandra. The sequence goes on along the minus strand of CATIWR010259210.1, from coordinate 8,230 downwards.
ACCCTCTAGACATCTATATAACCAAGTAAAGAACCAATCTCTAACATTTTCATAACTATATGGTGGGTGGAGAAATTGACAAGGTAAAGTTGTACAGTGTCCTTCCAAAGTAAACACAAATCATCACTATGCTTCTTTTCTGACCTATTATAATCAGTTGAAAAATAATTCATAAAACTCAATTTATTCTTAATCTTCCACATTCATAGGCTATTAATATGGTTTTTATTAGAAATACCAAGTTAGGATCTTTACGATGTATGTATTGTTTAAGCACAAAAAATGTTGGCTGGTTCCTAAGCCCTTGATAGTTCTAAATAAGGGCCCTCAATATTTATTTATAGACCTATATTTACCGCTCTTAATTTCTTCATGGGAGAAAACACGTGAGCACTCGGTTGTGTCTTTTTTTTCTTACTGATAGCTCTTACATAACTAAACATCCTTCGAACTGACACTTGCCCTTGGAATAAGTAGTTTCTTAAGCAAAATGAAGAGCTTAAGGTCGAACAGTGATACCATTTGTGCATTCTTTAATAATAGGTAATAAACATTACCATTAGAAGAATCCAAAGATACTTGTTTCCTTAATATTCAAAGATCCTGTAGTTATAGGAAAAAAATCCATTTTCTCATATTTCAAGATCCATTTAATGCACTCAATGATTTCTATTAATAAGCTTAAATAAAAATCTCAATATAAAAATAGTTACATAACATTAATATTCTCAATTCTTATAATCCATTTTGATTTTTCACCATCTTCAAGCTCTTAAAACCAATTCTAGTGTAAACATCAAAGTTGTTGTGAGATATTCAACCCATGGTTTACTATCCTTGTGTTCTTATAAGGTCATTCCAACGACCTTGGGTTTAATCAATTAGCATCTATGAGAAATTATTTTTCCTAGTTTTTGTAATTAACACATTTTCTTTGAATTCACTCCTCACACAATGCTAATCACCTAGAAACTCAGTGTTACAATTAATGAGGCATTGACATAATTTTAGGCAGCTTTAACTCATTCCATATGGGCTACCTTGGCTTCTTTTCAAACTAAAATGACTAATGCCCTGATTTTTACCCTTACAGCCTTAAACACCTAACAAGTAGAGGTAAATCTAGTAGAGGAACCCTTTCCTAAATCATGTTAGAGTCTAGGACAACATAACTTGGAGCAATGATAGGACCAACAACTAAAGACCACCATCTGAATAAAAATGACTTAGAGGAAGAAGTTGATTCAGATAACAACTATTATAAAGAAAAACAAGGTAAGGAGATGTTCAATAAAAAGAGTTCAACACTATTTATAAGGAGGTATCTTGAGGCTTTACCTAGTTTAAGGGATCATTGAGGAGAAGTTTCCCATCAAATGAAAGCTCATAAACCTTCAAACATATGGTGGAATGGGGGACCTTGAACATATCTCTCCTCTTTATAATGCTCAATGACATCTTTAATGCCTTCTTCTGCATGGTGTTCCGGACTACTTTGATAAAGATTATATAGAGGTGGTACATATAACTCCCTGCTAGTTTAATCCATTCTTTTAATGAGCTAGAGGAGGCATTCCTCATTAGGTTTGCCACTAACCATCCTCATAAAAGGAAAACATGTTCTTTCAGATCTTTAAGGCACGTGAAGGGGAAACACTGTGAACAATTGCTTTAATAAGGAAGCCATGTAGATTGAAAGTATAAATGTAGAGATGATAATGGAGGCCATGAGGAGTGGAATGATGTTTGAGAGGCTTAAGGTTAAGATTCACACAAAGGACATTGACTCTTATTTAGAACTAATAACCATAGTCCAATAATATATCAAGCTAGATGAAGGAAAAAATGTAGGAGCACAAAAAAAGAAAAATGATATGTGGGACCAAAATAAGTCCCAAGATAGGAGGACTGACAACGATGGACACTCGAATAATACACTATATCATCGGGCAGAGTTAGGAGCAAATGAGATCAATAATTCATGTCACTTATCAAAATTAGAGGTAACATTCTTCTTTGGATAAAAAAATGAAAATAACATTTAGTACCTCTAAAGGCTAAACCTTGGAAGGGTAGTTATGAAGGATAAAAATTTATTTTATAAGTTTCATGAACATCATGATTATAACACTAAGCAATGTTGAGACCTTAAAAAAGAGATAGAATGTTTAATACAAACTAGAGGTCTTAGAAGGTTTATCAAGGAAGATAAGGCGAAAAGACATGGGGAAGAAAATACTTAACATAGAATAGAGAAGTAGCCTTATAATTATTTAGTAGAAGTTATTAATATGATTAAGAGAGGAGAATAGCCTAATGCTTTAAGCAGGAAATGCTCTCGTTCGGATGTCTTTGTGGTGAGTGCAAACAAAGTAGCCACTCTATAGGTGACGTTTGGTTTGAAAGATAAAAAGCATGTCTAGGGCCCCATAATGATGCCTTGGTGGTAGAAGTGATATAAGATTATCTAGTCAGGAGACTCCTAGTGGATAAAGGTAGAACGATGAATGTGTTGACATGCCATGCTTACAAGGCTATGGGAAACACTCTAGCAACCTTATGAGAGTTAACAAATCCCTTGTGGGGTTAGGAGGAAAGTAGCTAAAGTCTATAGGGGCTATGGTTCTTACAATGAGGTGACAAATGAATGATCTTGCCTCATCTCTACTATAAGAACACTCTTTCATATTATAAATGAGTAATTCCCTTATAATGGTATTCTTAGCAAGCCCTATCTATATGAGTCAAGTGTAATACATAACATCATGTGCTTAACTATGAAAATACCTTCACCTAAAGGCATGGCAATCATTCGAGGAGACTAGAAGATGGCATATGAATGCAACCACATAGCATTTCATTACGGTGGATCTTCATCAAAGGATTATCTAGTAGACGCTAAATAAAGGGAATGATAAAAACTTGTAGGTAAGTTATTAAAAGTCATATCTCTGCTAACGAGATATTTAAAATTGGTATAGACATGAGTCAGGTAGTGACTAATTGAATGACTTAAGTTATCCAAAAGAACATTGGGACATTTGCCTCAAAGCCAGAGCAGACATAAGATATCCATCTATTAGTTACATGCCACCTATTAAATGTGGACCCCAAGGCGAAGCTAGTGAAATAGAAAAAGAGGTGCTTTGACCCTAAAAGGTAGTGGACTATGCTCAAAGAAGTATCTAAACTCTAATATATTGGATTTATTAGAGAGGTAAAGTATTTTGACGGAATGGCTAAAGTTGTGATGCTTAGGAAATCAAACGAAAAGTGGAGGACATACATCAACTTCATAAATTTAAACAAGGCTTGCTCGAAGGATATCTACCTACTATAGAACATCAACCAGTTGGTAGGCTCCATCGCATATTATTTAAGGTACATCTTGCTTGATACTATACTAAACAATGAGAAAACCTCCTTTATAATGAACCAAGGCCTTTATTACTATATGAAGATGCCTTTCAGCTTCAAGAACGTAAGAGCCATTTACTAGAGGCTAATAAACTTTATGTTTAGGGAACATATCGATAAAATGTCAATTTTTATATAGATGATATCATTATGAAAAACAAAACTAACTAATGTAGATGATCTATAATAGGTGTTTGATGTCTTGAATAGGTTTGACATGAAATTGAACATAGATAAATGTACATTTAGGATAAAGGGAGGCAAGTTCATAGGGATGATGATCTCTGAATATGGGATCGAGGCAAACCCTGAGAAGATTCAAGCATCTTGGACATGGGATGATTTTGAACAGTCAATTAATTGTATAACCTAAATGGGACAATCACGATATTAAGGCAGTTCATCTTCTATTTGGCTAATTGGTGCATTCCCTTCTGTAAATGCTTGAAGAACATTAAGCACTTCAAATGGTTAAAGGATTTCCAGGTAACATTTAAAGATCTCAAAAGCATTCCTTGGCACTCTTCCACTCCTGAGCAGGCCTAAGGTTGGAAAAACTCTTTATATCTACTTAATAGTAGGTGTAAAGATAGTAGAACTCCTGAACAGGCCCAAGGCTGGAAAAACTCTTTATATCTACTTAATAGTAGGTGTAAAGATAATAGCATCTATTTTGATTCAAGAGGTCGAAAGAATGCGACATCTAGTGTATTACACCAACAGAGTCCTTTGAGGAGCCAAGCTTAGATATCCCAAGTTGGAGAAGCTAGTTATGGCTTTAATAATTTCTATAGAGAAGTTGAGATCTTATTTTCAAGCACATATATTAGTAATACGAATAGATCAACCACTTCAAAAAGCCTTGTAGCGATTGAAAATTTTTAGACAACTAATGCATTAGGCCTTTTAGCTCAGTGGACATGATATCAAGTATGAACCTTGAACAACCTTAGAAGCCTAATGTTTAGTGGAATTTGTTATGGAGATGACAGAAGAAGACTAAGTCATGATTCCATCCAAAGAGGCATGAACATTTCATATGGATGTCACGTCTAATAAACATGGAGTAGGAGCTAGAATCATTCTCCAGAGCCCTGGTAAGATAAAAATAACTTATGCCATTGCTTTGAAATTTATGGCTACTAATAATGTTGCAAAAGTTTAGCCTTGAAAGTACGAATGAAGGAGTTATAGGTGCTCAACAACTCTATGTTGGTGGCCAGCCAAATCACAGGAGACTTTTAGATGAAGGATGATAACTTGGTCAAGTACTTGAAGAGTTGCTGACAACTATTCAACGAATTGTCCAAACTTAGTGGAATATTGATAATTACTAGGATTACCCGAGAGGAGAACAAAAGGGTAGATATGATAGCCAAAGCTATAATAAAATAAAGGGAAATGTTCTATGACATTTAACTCAAAGAGGAAAGGCTCGAGGGTTTTTAGTCTTGTAAGAAATTATATAGGGGAAAAATATTTTATAGAGGTTATAAGATTGGGCTTTAAACTTTAGTTATTTTGATAGAGTTCGTTTGTCATATCTGTATGGACATGTAGAGTTTGGGTGAGTTGGATAAAGGGATAAGTGGTAGATATAGATAGGAGAATAAGAGAGAATTGGTTACTATTGTTACATATAAGTGTAGGATATTATATGGACATGACATCGTAATCTAATCTAAAGATATGAATCTTAGGACTAGAGTAATTCTTGACATCACTTTATGCCAAGTGGGTATAGGTAATGGTTTAGGACTAAGAAGAATGTGATGTGTGAAAGGTGAAGTTGGTAAAGGAGTATTAGCCCTTAAGCACCAAGAAGGGGGTTGAATTTGGTGGGAAATTTAAAAATTTCTAGGGAAGGTTTGTTGATAAAGAAATAGAAAGAGTAGAAGAAGAGTAGAAGACATAAGATTTTATAGTGGTTTAGGTGTAAACAAACTCTACATCCACTCCTTAAATGGTGTTCTCAACTCACACCAAATTTTTACACTATGTGTTTCAAGGCTCGCACACAACCTTACACTTTATGTTTTAGGGCTCACATATAAGCTTACAAGTGTTTTCCCATTCTCATACTTAACTTAAACAAGAGTTTTTTTACAATAATGGCTAACTCTCAAACCTAAATCCCAGTGGTGTTTAATGCTCACACTAAACAACAATAACTTACAATTAAGAAATTGAATGTACAAAGGTTGAGAAACAAAATTGCAAGAGTTTTGCTATATTGAATGTTATTCTCTTGCATTCAAGTTCATTTGGTAGAGTATTTATAGGCAACAACCACCAAAGAGATGTTACATACAAAACTATGTCTAAGTCTCTAAGGTATGCTAGGTATGTCTTACATCAAATGCTTGTCAGACAGTTTTCACAGTCGTGACTAACCATTCATGATTGCGATTTCTCATGTTGCACTAAATTTGCCTGATTCGAGTAGAGAATCCAATTTTGTATCTAATAGCTAGTCCACATGACACACATTCATTGGTTCTCCTGGAAAAATAGTCATTATGTCTTCTTATAATGGATATTTTCTTAATAATGTCATGAATGTAATTTTATTAAATATCTCTTTTACATTTTGTTTGCAACTAAATTCTAAATTTCATGAATAGTTAATTCTACCTAATATCACCAAGTATGTGACTTAATAGTAAAACCTTCAGGTGTAAAGAATTCTATTATAAATTGTCCCTAGTCAATCATTATTTTCAAGATAACAATGAATAAAGACTAGTATGTGTTTGATTGATGACTATGTATTACTAATCATGGATATGTGATATTAAATCAAACACATAGATACATGTTTAAGAAACATTATATTAGATTGACTTGCTATGAGAATACTACGTGGATAAACAGTCATAAGTATTCTTATGCAATACTATTAACTTAATTCTCTGACGTAAAAATCACCATGGATTCCAATATGATGAATTTCATGTTTTGATATAGTCCAACATTATCTTTGATAGAATAATTATATAGACTAATATTGGATATGAAATAAATTATATAAGTAGAATATGAGTGATTGAAAAGAAATTTTTGCCTCATGTATTTATGACAAATATATATCTGGACCCCTCGATAAGTTAGACTAAAGAGATTGCATAGTCATGCGAAAATGAATTGATTAAGATTATCAATGTCATTTTACATCAAACTACTTAGAGATCGAAAAATAATTGAACTATATAAGGATGACATGATCCATGCATTATGTTTAATTAAGATATAATGTGATAAAAGGATTATAATACTTGTAAAATAGGTTAGGTCGAATCATTCACATTCATATTCACATAATTTAGATAGTCATAATGTCTTACTAGAGGCTTCTTATGACTTATGAGCCAAAATATATTTTGGGTCACTGTCAACATTATATGAACCTACAAGATCATACACATAGAATAGACACACAATGAAATTGGATTTTCTATACTCTCTCTATTTATAATTAAGATAATTAGAAATATTATCTAAATTATTTAGATATCTATTTCATTTTAAAGGTTAAAATGAAATAGGATATTATCTTATCTGTATGTTTTTAAGATACATAGTTGGCATGAATATCATAAAAGTTAAGATATGTATGTGTGTGTGTGTGTATATATATATATTTGTGTGTTTATGTTTGTGTTGTGTTTTAGGGTTTTCTAAAGATATAGAACATTTACACTTTTCAAAAAATATTTTAGACAGAGAGAGAGAAAAACCCTAGTGCTAGCACACTAGACGTTTGGAGGTAGCCTATTTGTATGGATACCTACAGAGGGTGATCATCCTTTAGTGATGTCTATATTTGATTTCAAGCTCAAGGTTGGGTGTTATCGGTGTAAACCCCATCTCTGTCTTCCAACATATCTATCACCTTTCACATGAATTGGTGAGATTCACATCCTTTCCTTTTGATTTAATTAAATTGCATTTCTTAAGTAGAGATTTTTGTTTTTCTATTATGCTTGTTCTATAAAACCCAATAATGGTATCAGAGCCACTTGCGAATTTGATTAAATTGAATTTGATATTGTTATATGTAAAACTATTACGTATATGAACATGGCTGTGTTGTATTAAAAATTGTTTCAATGGTTTAATGTAAAACGAATTAGGCTAAGGGTGATTTAGTTGATTTGTATGAAAATAGAATAATATATTAATTCAATTAATATGTTTTAGGGTTTAATATGATTAAATGAATTTGACATCATTGATTTGATTAACACAATTACTATTTCTTGTGAGCTTTTATTAATTTGATTAATACAGTTTAATAATTATTTTTATTTCTTTTCATCTTATTAATCATGGCAGATTGATCAAGTGTTAATCAATGATAATCTATTTATAATAGATTAATCATTTTAATGGGTTAGTTTAATCATTGAATAAGAATAATCTATTTTGAACAAATTGATAAATTTCATAAATCTGTTTAAAAGTTAAGCAACAATCAATTAATTCTATTATGAATAGATTAGTTAATCTAAACGATTAAACCTAATAGAATTTAGGTAGTGACTTGTACAAATGAATAAGGCAAACCAATTACCTTGTAGGGACACTGTCCTTACACCCACACAAGAGGCACTGCCCCCTTAACCCCGCTCACTGACCTTCTAGCGAGATTGCCACTAGGGGAGCTACCTCTTATGTAATGACCAATTCATTTTAGCTCTGATACCAATAAATGTAACGACCATTTTCATTTACATAACTCATATCATTCATGTTCAAAATACATATGCATATAGGTTTTATCCATCCTACACACAATCAAACTTTTCTTGAT
>CATIWR010259180.1:0-73002 GCA_949677035.1 Omphalea diandra | reverse complement strand
ATTCTCAATTTCCCGGCAGGCCATGACTGCTTCAACGGCATGGACTCTGACATGTTGCTGAAGTTGGTCCTTAAAACTACACAATACTATCAAATACTGCGCCTGCAGCAACAAACCGCACATACCCATCTCTTAAAAATCCAGGAATTTCACCACCCAACAAAACAAGACAATCTCAAAAGAAAAGACAATAAGTTAACCAAAAAAAAAAATTATGGTTTTTACGAAATAACATCAATGAAGTCATCAAGAACCCACCAAAAAGTTGTCAAGCTCTTGCCTCTCATGGGGAGAAAGCGAATGGCCATGTTGGTTGTGCTGCGAAACATAAGACCTAAGAAGATGGTGAGACTGTGATAACTGAGCATTAATAAGGGATAACTGGTCCATTGGTGTAGCAACTCTAAGACAAGACACATGGGCTGATAGTAGCTGCTCGTACAAAGGGTGTGCAGCTATCTCCGCCTTGAGTTGGCGGTTCTGGTCCCCGGAAACAGAAATAGACATTTCTCCTCCACTGCTCAAACCACCAAGTGCACTTCCACTTCCACCTCCCATCATACCTAAGTTTGGTTCTTGCATTTGTATGTTAGTAACACCAAAGAATATTTGTATGCGTATAGGAAACAAGAAAGTAAGGAAAGTGTCCACAAGAACAGAAGGGTAATAATAAAGAAAGAAAGCAAATATAAGTATGTATTTGTGTATGTACGTATGTACACGTATAGATGGTTTAACTTGCAGGACCACAAACGAAGACGCTTATGCTTTAGAGCGATACAGTAATAGCGCTGTTTAATGGGTTGTCTAAGAGAGAAGGAACAGTGCTTTCTTGTTAGTGGTGTAGGATGTATGTTGGGATCTGAAACACAAAACTTTCTGAACCATCTCTGATATGTTGCAGAAGTTTTACACACACAAAGAAAGATATAAAGAAGTATGGAACAGGCGAGAAAGAGAGAAAGAGAAAGAGATAAAGTTTGAAGCTTTGGATTTATAGTAGAGAAGAAAGAAAGGGCTGCAGCTATGGAATCATTACTATGAAAGGGTTAGAAGAGAGAAGACGAAAGAGAGATCAGATAAAGCTGCTTCTGGTGGCCTGACAAATAAATTTTGATTGCTTTTTGGGTACGGTTTAATTTCTTTTATTATTCCATTTCTTGGGATTTTTTCTTGACATGAGCTTATTAAGTGGGGTACTTGATTTGGTGTGTTAATTGTCTAGGCATATCAGAAGAGAATTGGCTTAGTTTTGGGTTATCAGAAGATTAGGATTCTTATTTCTAACCCTTAACTAAAACTTTTAAGGCATTGATTTGGACAAATGCTTTTTCTTATATATATATATATTGGTAAATTGAGAAACCATAATTAATATAACTCCTCCCCACATGACAATTAACAAAAACAAAGAATTTCATTTTGGATGAGCAAAAGCTATGCAAAAACTAACTTTTAGGGTAATAAGTCTCCATCTATTGCTGCCAAGTATCTTTCTAATCCCAAAACAAAATGGCATTATATGCTCCCATTTTTACGTTGTCTCACAACGATCTTTGTAACATTGTGGGGCTTTGGGTACTCTACCCAAGTCCCCAAGCACCCATTTCCTGGATTTTGATTTCCACCGACTCAGTGTTAATGTTTTATGCTGTTTTGATATTGAAATCATTTTTAAAGTTAAATTATTTTTTAAAATGTTTCAAAAATTACATACATATCATTTGCTTCAAACTCCTGCTTGTTTCCAGAAAGAAAAATGTAATTTATCTTTATATTTTCGAGTGATGTAATAATCTCAGTCTTTCAATTACATTGGCAAGCATCAATATGATTTACAAAATGTTTCCAAAGCAAGAATTTAGTCCATGATGCGTTGCCTTTTCGGTCCCTGTTAACATAGTAGCTTGATTGATTATAAATCTTGATTTCTTGAAAAAAAAAAGATAGAGTTTGCTTGTGTGAAATTTCATCATTTTCAAGTGGTAGTAATATACAGTATACTCAGGGCAATCTTATTAAAGGTTCTTGTATGCTTAAGTAAGATACTAACATCATCACTTAAACTGAAAACAAATCAATATAATTAGAACTCAGTTTTATATTGGATAAAAAAACTTGATCTGAACTTGTCGACAATAAGTGATTCGAATTTAATATAACTATAACTTACTATTTTTGTTTCTTAATAAATGTCATTTAAGGTTTGTACATATATTAAGAATTATATCTAATAGGTATTATGACATATAAAAAAGATTATATTACTTTCAATTAATTATTTTTATAAATTATTGTGTGCTATAAAAAAAATAATTATTATGAAAAAAAAGGGTAGAGTTGAAAAAAATTAATTAATATTCATTGATAATTATAAAACATCAAGTATTATATAAAATAAAAATTTATCTCTAAAACGACATCTAATTTGAAAAAAAAAGAGTTTTTTTCTTGTTCGATCAAAACTTGTTGAAAATAAGTGATTTGAATTCAATACAAACTTGAAATGATTTGAAAGTTTTCAAATCAAACCAATTCAATCTTATTTCAATGAGTCAATTGGAAATACTCTAATCCAAAATAATTTGAATTTGACCAAATATTTAAAATTTCTTAAAATAGAATTTTTCTTTATTTAAAGAGAATTCATAATTATGAATGACTCAATTTAAAACTTAAAAATAATCTAAAAATAACTAAAATGATTTCTCCATATTGACTAGATAACTTGATTCCACCCATTATAGTCTGAAATAACTTAATTTACTACTGATTTGATTCGAATATAATTAACTCGGCTTGTTTATGGCCTCTACACATAACTTCAATAATTAATTAGTCCAAAGGCAAGCACCTATAGAGAATTTTCTTTTTTTTTTTTTTTCTAACGCTTTGTGAGATTGTAAACTTAAACTCGCTATAAATGAGATTTCTACTGAATTGATATAAAATTTAATCTAAACACATTCTGATCATGTAAGAAATAAATATATATAATTTATGAAATTAATAATGAACTAAAATCAATAAAAGTAAAAGTATTACAAAGGAACGTGTATAGGACATAGAAAATCACCAAGAAAAAGATATAAAACTTGGAAGAGACAATCTTCCAACCAAAATAGCAAGGGTGCTCCACTAAAGAAAAGCAAAATATATATTAAAAAGAAAAGAGGCAATAACCCTTTTTCTATTTTGTAATTTAAGAAAGTCGGCTAGAGGGTTGAGCTGTCAGCGTTGAACCTCCATTGCTGGTGCCTTCTTTTTCAGTTCTTTGGTCATCTTTTCTGCTTATATTTATTATTTTGTTATTAGTGAAAGGCAAGAAGAAAATTCAAGATACCTATTTTTTAAGACACAAATGACTAACTACCAAATATATGTATGTGTGCGGGCAATGTTGGTATAGGGTGTTGGTGGGGTCCACTAGTAGCCTCCTCTTTTTTTTTTTTTTTTTTGAAAGAGGGCCCACCGGTAGCTAATTAACAACAAGAAGAGGGCGTTGAACAGGACCTGTGATGGGATAATTTCAACCGTTTGATCAGTCATATTCACATTTAATGAACAACTACTACGAAAACGTCCTTTCCTTTCCATGCACATACATATGTATTCTTTTTCAATTTTCATAACAAAAGTCATAAAATCTAGCCACAATTAATGTTACTATGTTATCTACTTTATCTCCACATCTTTCTAAGACAATATTAGGGTAAATGTGTGAAGGGATATGTTCATTTGATGTTCTCTATTGGTGTTGTCCACTTGCTGGGGGAAAAACATTTAAAAAAAAAAAGTGTCCAATAATGCAAGAAAAAATTATTGTTAGCAAATTGAAATTGATTAAAAATAAGTCATTAAATTAGTAATGTCTATCTTATAATGCTAAAGATTAAAAATTTAAGTTTTAATTCACTCCTCTTTCAAAAAAATTTTCGTGTACCCGAAAAATCGAATTAATTAAAAAGAATATGCTAGTTGACATATTTATATAAGCTCTCTTTCTTTCTTCTTTTTTGTTTCCTGGATTTTATGTTGCGTTGGAATCAACAAAACATGTTATCTTATTATGTAATACTAGCTATTCAAGTAATGTATCATTTGTAGAAAGCAACTATTAATGCAAATTCATAACTTGAAGTAATTCTACAAAGGGATGTTTCTCTTTCTTCATTTTTTTTTTCTTATTCACTTTATATTCTTCCATTCACATAATATTAAAATTCATTATGTTTCTGAGAGAACATAGATTGTTCATCTATATATTGTTTTCATCTTAGTCATAAAAACATTTAAATTATTAAACACTAAAATAAATTAAATAATAAAAAATATTTTATGCGATTACGTTCGCATGTGTCATACTATACTATTAACAATAACATTAATTATATTCAATAAATTCAAAACTAACTTACAAATTCATTAATCCTATTACATTCAAAATATCATACTCATGCATAATCTTTATAGTATATAATGCACCTCAACCTACATATTATGGCACAACACAACTATAATATAATATACATAATTCATATTAAATAAAATTATTTAGCTTCTGCATTTTCCTCTAAATAAAATTAGACTTTCTATTGGTTTAGCTTCTATAGTTCAACCATCAAATTTATTTAGCTTCTGCAACAACCTTACACCAATAAACAAAAATTATTTCTTTTTTTATTCAAGTGTCTTACATTAGTAAACAAAACTCTTTTTTCTAATGAGTAAAGTTGAAGAACTCTTACTTCAATTAATACTTCTATTTATAGAGTTACCTTTTATCAATTCTAGATGAATAAAAATTTATATATAATTAGGAACAACTCTAAAATATAATACATTAAACAAGAAATAATCCTTCAATCAATTGACGAATATTTTTCTCCAAAATAAAATAAGAAAAACATCTTTTTTTAAGTCCAGTTAGAAATTTGAATCAAGTTCTAATAAATCTCCATATTTGCTCAAAATTTCTTAATATATATAATGCAAACTCTTAAATATTTTTAAATCATCAATATTCTTAAATTTGAAACACTTTAAAGTTTTAAGTTATCTTGCATGCAACTTGCTTCTTTTTTCAAATTAATTTTATATCATCAACTTGCTTGATTTTAGATGAAAGCTCAATTTTAATTGTAATTCTTTATAAAATATTTGGTCTTTGTTAATATAATTGACACTCATATGCTACTTATATGATCATAACTCCACTTTCAACCAAATTCATCATGATTATTTCTAAAACTTTGATAGCCCTTGTTATGTTTTCATGTCACATTTATTTTGATTGAAGGAGTACATAAAATATCAAAAAACAAAGCAAACTAAATAATAATAAAATATGATATATGATTCTTTCTTTTAATAAAGTTATGTTCACAAGTATCATCTTCCACTATAGTTAATAACATCAATTATAACCAATAAACTTAAAATTAACTCACAAACTCATTAGATCATTTATACTCAAGAGATCATACATATAATCTTGGTGATACATAATTATATACTTAACTTTATCGATTAAGATATCATATAACTAAAACACAATTCTCACAACATATAATAAATAGAATAGTTTGTTTCTCTCATTCACCTCTAAATGTAATTGAATTACCTAATATACTTTAATTTTTATGAGGCAACCATAATGGACAACAACCTTAACAATAATAGGTCAAAAAATTTTTGCTCTTAAAAACTCAAGTCTCTCACATCAATAAATAAAATTTTTCTCTCCAATGAGCAAAAATTTAAAAATTTTTCCTAATACTTTTATTTATAAAATTAATCCTTATCAATACTATACCACTAAAAAATTATATTTAATTAGAAATTATGAATTTATCTAATTGTAAATGACTAGAAGTAGGAATTCATCACATTTCAATTGATTGAAGAATGTTTTTCTTCCAAACAAAATATAGAGTTTTTTTTTTTTCAAATTCTATTAAAAAATTTAAGAACCTGACAAGAATCATTACAAGAGAAACTTTCTGAATGAACCAATATCCTTTTCAGCAATATTCTATACGTGCAGGAGCACCATATATTCATATATCGCTAAATTGTATCCCTTGAAAACTAAATAGCATCATTAATGGTTTAAGGAATAATTAAATGCTTCAAAACTTCAATGATAAATAGAAATCTTTATTTGACATAATTAACGTAACCCAAGCTCCAATGGGATGTTTTTTTCTTTTAATCCAACGGGTGCATGTACACTAAATTATTTGAAAATATATATATAATATTAATCATTAACTCATGTATTACATAAATTATAATATAAAATTTTTATAAAATTCTTAATTAATAAAATTTTTATCTTATATTTTATTTATATACACATGAAAAATATTTAAAATTAATTTAACTTGAAATATTTTTAAAATTTATCATTTGATTTAGACAAATAATTAATTTTTTAGGCATATATATATATATAAAATTTCCAAAGAAACTTTACAATGGGTACTAGCTATTTGTTAAGCTAATATTTTGATAAGTAAGCAATTAAATATTACTTAATTAAAAAATTAAAAAATAGTTGCCAAAAATATAAAAAAGATACAAACAATAAAATAAAAATGCCTACAATTATTAAAAATTGACTATTTATTTAAATTTAATTTTGACAAATAAGGAATTAGAAGTTATATACCATTATACTTGATATTACCCAAGTATGTATAGGCTAAACCCAATCACAAATAAGACTCAGTTCAGTCTCTGTCATTATAATAAGAAAACGAAGAACGACTCAGCCTACAATAAAACTCATAAAACTGCAAGATAGTGTGGCTTAGCCCACTTAAGTATAAATAACTTATAGCTCATCCTAAATAGGAACATTATCTTTTATTATGAAGTTATCTCATATCAAGAAAATAATTCTCATCGAAAACAATCATCAAATAGGAACATATCAAGTTCTGCTCCAACTAAAAAACAACTCACTCTAAACATTATATAAAGAGTCTACATATCTTCTACATATTTCACTTTTCGCTCATTTTTTCTCTCTGACATATTACTGATTTAAGTATCGGTTTGATAACCAATTGGATATCCTCTCACCTTTGTTGTCTTGTAAAAACTCAACTAAAATCACTCAAGCCAACCACCTCAATCTAAACCGAATCACCCGAACCTACCATCGTGATAAGTCTCACAATATTGATATTATTTAAAAGCAAAACTAAAAAATAACCGACTAACAAGGAAAATATAGAAAAGAAAGAAAAAAATTAAAAACATTATAATTATTTATCTAAAGTTAATAATAAAACATTTGAAAAATAATTTAAATGAGACTAATGTAAGAATTTTTCAATTTGATGCTCTTACATACTAAATTCACATCATAATACTTTGTTGAAAAACTATAAAATAAATAATTAAAAAGAAAAAATTACAGCAAAAAAAATAAAATATCACAAGAAAAACAGAAAAACTAATGTGATTTTTTAAATTAATAATTATTTAAATTAAATTAAAAATTTAAAAATAACTTAAGTTAGATTAATTTCAAAATAATTTATTTGATTTTTTATATATTATATGTAATATAATATAAAAATAAGATAAAATAATTTAGTCAAAAGTTTATAAATTTTTTACATTATAATTCACTTAAGTTACAAATTAATAATTAATTAATTATATATATTGATTAATTACTGTCACATTATTACTCTGATTCACTCATAAGTTTCTAAACTTGTGGGGGAAAACAATTCTTTAATTATAAGAAATAACTTAAAAAAAATACATTTTAAGAGGATTGCTTCTTGCTTATATTACTTATTAGCACTTGTTTGATTTCTAACACATTGCGGAAATGAGATTATTAAAATTTGAACCCTTAATTTTCTCTGTTATAAAATAAATATGTGACCTCTGGACTATTAACTCAATAATTTAATAGCACATGATAAAATTAAAATTAAATCCCAACCACTTAGATAAACTTACTCATAAATTAAAGTATTAGTTCGGGAAAAAAAAAAACACATTGTGATGACAATTATACATAAAAGAAGCACGAGTGGGAATTTGTTTGATCAAACCATAATGTTATTAAACGTGATCTACAACTCGATTAATTCGTTATATATATATATATATATAAATTTTAAATAATCATTGCGTGATGATGATGTTAGCATTAATTAATATTGTTAATATAACTGATCCGAAAATAATAATGCTTGTAAAAATTATGAAACTATTCTTCATGTGTTTTTTCAACGGTACAATACAAATAAAACAATCGCAATAATTATATACATTCGGTTGCGGCTACTGTAAAAATTAAACAATCACAATAGTTGAGGCGGAGACTAAGGAGGCGCTCGGTGGGCATGGGAGTGGGAAGCCAAGAACTCATCAAAAGGGATGAAATCAAATAACGTAATTTCCGAGAAAATGAGAGGAGAGAACAGTAGAGATAGAGGTAGCGGTGGGCCCACCGCCACAGCTGTCCCTATGTCCTTTTTCCCGCACCTAAGATTGAGACAGCTATAGCGGTCCACTTTCTTCAATTTGTTTTTTATTTTCTTTTAATAAAAAAAGAATACCATTGATTTTGACTCCTTTTCTATTAACTTTTTTTTTTATATATAAATTCATTAAATTATTAGCTCCTGATTAATAAATCTCCAATTTGATATTATAAAATCACCCTTAAAATTATTAGATTGTGAATTTAAATCAAATTTAACATAAAAATTAAAAAAGAAAAAGAAAAAGAGAAAGAGAAAGAGAAGAACAGGTCCCCAATCCTCAACAAAATAGATAGTAGAGGTGCTCGAGTGAAGTCTTTCTCAGTTATCCCCACACATGCGAGACCTTTTTTTTTTTTTCCTCTTCTTTTTCTCCTTCTACTTCTTTTAATTCTTTTGTTTTTTTTGCTTTTTTTATCAATATTTTTTAAAATGATCAGTTCTCATTCAATCAATTTAAATTAATATTTAATATTTTTTTAAAAGGTATGATCAATAATAAAAAAATTTAATGTTTAAATTTTGAATACAATAATATAATTTTACAAATTTTAAATTTTTACAAAATAATAAAATTTTATATTAAATTAATTTTATTTTATATTTAATTTTGATCAATTTTTCATTTTTATTAATTTTTAAATATCAAATCGGACAGAACAACTAATCAATTTTTAATTTTATAACTAAAATTCAGTTCCGAAGAGAGCGCTTTTTTACCCTTGCATCTTCACGAGGACACCAAAGTCAATCCATCTATGATCATGTTCCTCACGCCTCTTAATTAAAAAAATCTTTAAGATAATATGTACTATCATTGTTAGTCTAATTACCAATTTGAGGGAAAATTTTGGGCCACACAGAGTAACATTGTCGGTGCTGCATTAGTCGGTTTCGAGATCTTCACCTTGTGCTTGGTTGGAAATCTACAATGAACAAAGACAACGCTACCTATTTTTATCATAAAAGGGTCACTTGATTTTATTTTATTTTTTTTTTATAACAGCAATTTGTATGTAGATTACAGTTGTCCATTATCCTTCAAATAATTCGAAATTAAGTGTTACAAATTTTTTTTTTATATAATTCTAAATTCTTATATGCAAATTCCAATGTCAAATTCAACATGTAATTACATCATCAACAAATTTGAAATTCCACAGCTGAGTATTTGTTTCATTGCAAGAGATTGTCAATTTAAATCCAAGCTACCTATTACTAACAGAAAATCTTTAAGTATCAGAGTAATCCATCAGGTATATTATTTTAGTAGTCAAACCAACTGCTATTTTTTGATTGATCCAAGACAACACTTATCTTGCGAGCAATATTGTTATGTAAATGCGAAGCACAAAAGTATACGTAAATGCAAATAAGTCGAGAACTTAGTATAAGCAACGCCACATAATTGGGAGTTTGGGACTTTTTAAAAGCTCTAACGAGTCTTCACAAACCAAGGAACTTTTCTAGGAAAATTCAAAGACGAAATTTTCACATATAAAAGACTAATCATTCTCACGACAAATGCATGAAGCTTGATTTGATGTCAGCACACAGTTCTACGGGCATGTTTCGATCTTATCCTTGTTCGTCTTTTATTCAAATGTAACATTCGTATGTCCCATTCCCTAATAAAATGACAAATAATTGCAGCTCGGACCCCGCAAAATTCAACGAAAGATTAGGATTACTATGAAACTAGAGAACTGGATACTAAATCAAGGTTCGCTCATTCATTCAAGTCCAGATTTTGATTGATTTTGCAATGATAATAACAATGAGTGAAACAAAAAGAAACGAGCTACAAGTCAAAAAAATTGCCCAAAGGTTTTAAAGTGAGAGACCTATGGACGCTCGATGCAGACATGACAAGATATCACTCTTGTTCTACATGTCAACTGTTTCGCAGGAAAGTCATATATGCCCCTTCCTTCCAAAATCCAATCCTAACTGCTATTGTCAATTTGTTAAGCCACATCAAGTTATCAACATCATCACAGCACTTTGAAAGGGACATCCCTATATTTTGCTTTACAAGCGTGCCGTGAGCTTTCACATAATACTTTTCACCCTGGTGAAAAATGCATAAACAGGCTTATAGAAAAAATAATCACAGGGCCTATATGGCCCTCAACAAAATGGACCTACCCACGAAATTTCAATTCACTTAACTATGCATACACCGTTGCAGCGTTGCTCCACGCTTGTCTAACAGAAAATAAAGAGACCTCTATCTGGTTATTATTGCCAAAAAAAAAAAAAAAAAGAAGCAACTTTACAGATAAAATGGGAAGAAAAAGGGTGAAAAATTAGGCGTTAAGGTCCACTAATATGGTCCTATATATTTTTTACAATCAAAAGCTTGATCTAAATCATGTGTATGGTTACCTGAGTTTATTCATGCCATGGACAAATGATGCCAAGATACGGACCATTTACAGTGCAGACTTCCCAAAATGCCCCCAAGCAAAACTCACATGACAGTACACTTTTCCTTCGATTTTGCTTCTGGCTTGGAAGATGATGAAGAATATTTCCCACTGCTTCTTGGCACCTGCAAGAATTCCATTTCTTGTCAAAGTAGTTATTGTTTGTTAGCACTCGTGCTCCGCCAAATTGGGAATGTTAGCTGTAGCAGAAGGTGAATGAGTACAATTATTCCCACAGGACAAGCTGTAAGATTCCAAGACTACCCTTTCTCATCTTTCCTTGAGGGAATCAACATTACTCACAACATAACTGGGAAACTTTTAACCTCATGTTTACTAGTACTGAGCATTAAACTAATTAAAAGAATCTCTAAATTAATTATTGGATATGCGGTTTCAATCTAACATCCATTTAAAACTCTTGCAACAGTTCATTACCATAATACTGCAATTACATTTTATAGAAATTTTCAAGATCAATTCAAGCATCAGCAAAGCATCAAAATATTCAACTGCACCACTTTAAAAGCCTACCTGGGGACCTGTAGTCAGTCTTGAACTGCCACTAACAGAAGGTTGCTGTGAGTTATGGCGTTGTGGTTGTTGCTGCTGCTCAAACTCCTGCTGCTGCAGAGCTATTGCGAGCTGTAGATCAGAGCTGTCACCAAAAAACATTTATCAATATAAATATTGTCAGTGGAAAACAATGGCCAGCGTCCAAGGAAAACTCTAAATTTAGAGACAGTAAAAAAATTAGTAATGGTCTTATAATAAATGTTTTTGTATCAGTGACAAGTAAGAAGAATTACTTTATGTCCAGACCCGCCTGCGCTGCACTATCAATGCTGGCAATATAGTCCTGAGGAATACAAATTCGAAGTAAGTTGGTAAAGATAAAAATGAAAAGTTCAAACATATTTTGGACCCAAAAAAAAAAAAGAAACATACAGCACTGACCTTGGCATTATTCTCATCCCATGTGTCACTAGCATTATTGTCCACCTGGAATTCCTTGAAGTTGCCTGTCATAAATAATGTGTCCCCATTGACCTGAAAAGAATGGGAGATCAACGTTAGGATGCTAAACTTCACAAGCTATGCCTAGAAAGAAACAATTTAGGAAGTTACTACAATAAAACATTTCAAGATCTGAAATTCAAAAGACGCTTCATATTTTTATTTTCTGCTTAGAAGTCACAAAGAAACCCAAAAGGAGCAGAGAAAAGGCAACTTCTATTCATGGGCTTCTGGAAGTTCTCAGAAAACTTCATTACCAAATATGGTTTTATCAAATTTTATCAACACACTTCACTAATAGCACAACTGCAATAAATTTGCATTGATAAAACCACATATGCGTATTTCACTTTTAACCAATAAAGCAGACAGATTTCTTCATTAGACCATCAATGGCACTAATGATTATTTATCATGCCTGATCACAGCGAGGCTGCGCTAATTTTTTTTTTTTAACAATCATAAACAATGATTGCCATGTTAAATAAGAAAAAGAAATTCATTATCTTATAATATAAAGTATACTTAGAGTTGAAAACATACTAATAGGAATGGTTCAATGCATTTGTGAGTTTATTATTTAGAGTTCAAGATTAATAAAATTCAAGAGAATGCAAAATAGCAATAGCTTTCGAAAGAGATGCAAAAGCACTGTTAGAGTGTACAAGTTTTTAAAATATATCAGTGAGAAGATAAGAGATAATAATATTTCCACCGATAGTGCCATTGTTGTGGAACTAAATGGTTAATTTCATGTTCCACGCCATAAACAATGTCTAAGCACTCTGATTTTCACACGTGCAGAAGGACCACAAACTAAAGAGACATCCTTCAACAAGAAAATTATCCAATAGACAGTTTTACCTCATTCAGTTTCTCCCACACAAAATCAGGCTGATTTAAGTAACCTTGGTCTGTGGCTAAGAGATAAAGCTCACCATCATACTGCAAAAGAAATGAGTAGATATATCAACAGAAATTAAAGGAACCTAAACTAGAAGATGCAACATTTTCTTCAATAGAAAATAAATAACGAAAGTAGTTTGCAAATTAGAACAACAATTGACAGCTACATTGTAAAAGTAAAAGCACCTCCCACTGGCAAGTCATAACTAACCTTAAACATGGTGCTGAAGTGATTATTACGGAAAAAAACACAGAGCTCACGTTCTTTGAGCCCATCTTGTAAGCAAAAAAGGCTAAAAAGGAAAAATTAAAAAGAATTACATGTGCACCCAACTCAAAGGGAAAACAATTCAACAATGCAAAGAAATTAATTGAACCCAATGAAAAGAGGGGAAGGAGGAAGTATCTACAACAAATTATGATAATCTATAGCCCATTGTGAGTCAACATACCCATAAAAGGTCAACTGACTAGCATTGTTCTTCAAAAAGTTCCTTATCAGCTCCCCTGACATGAATTAAGAAGAATGAGAAAACATGTGTTAAATTAAAGAACATATCAACCAAACAACCATGTAGGCAATTGACATGCTTAAATCTATGAGAATAATAGATCCACTTCTTAGACACAGAGCTGAGTTACCTTGTTGTGATGTGATTTCATCATTTGACCTTACAGTTTTATCAGCCTGTTCCGCAAGA
The DNA here is from genome assembly GCA_949677035.1 of Omphalea diandra. Lineage (NCBI taxonomy): Eukaryota > Viridiplantae > Streptophyta > Magnoliopsida > Malpighiales > Euphorbiaceae > Omphalea > Omphalea diandra. The sequence goes on along the minus strand of CATIWR010259180.1, from coordinate 59,433 downwards.
ATAACCTCACCTTCATACATGGGCTCTCGATCTTCATAAACTTTAGTTCCTGAATCTAATATGCACTCTTCTCCTTCATAAATGGGCTCACTGCCATCAACACTTGAAGTTAATGTTTCAGGTATATCTAAATTCTGCATTCTGCCACTAGATGAATCTGACTCTGGATTGACTATAGATAAGCCTGATAGTTCTGCTGTGTCATGCCAACCTGAAATATCTGCTGATTCATGAACATCAGTAAGGCAAGGTGATGGATTCTCAACCATGTCACTCCCTCGAGAAATGCCCATAGAGTCTTCATCCACAGACACAATATTTTCTGCACCAGAAAAGGACAGAACACCTTCAACCTGGACTGACGTCCCAACGCTACAATTCTTAATTACGTTATTACAGGAACCAAGTGCTCTGGATTCTTTATAAGTTGACTCATCAAAGACATTACCCTGATCAGTCTTTCCAGGAGAAGATGCCATTTCCCTTTGATTGGTCTCTGAGAGAGAGCATGCCATATCCCCTGGAACTATTCCTAAAGATATGAGATTATTATGATCATTGCTCAAGACACATTGACCATTATTAGTGCCAACATGCTCCTCTGACATATGTGCAGAATTTACAGGCACAATACCCTCTGCACGTCTATTTTCATCATAAACAGCAGAGACAACCCCTTCACTGACATCAGCTACAAGGACATCAGCCACTGAAGCAGGCAAATCAGCTTCGGACAATTTTAATACCCTCAACAGCTCTGCTTCTTCTTCAAGGTCCCCTTTCCTTAATGTCTGTTGATTAGAGATTGAATGAGGAGAATCATCAAAAGACCTAGCTTTAGAAAGACAGGGAGAAGGAACACCGAGTGTTGCAGTGGTAGCAGCAGCAAAATCAACAGAATCTTCCACAGGGTTATTCTTACTTTCACTTTCAATGTTTTGTGTTTCCAGGGCAACAAGATCCCCCATAAGAGCATTATAAGACTTTAATCCAATAGCATTTGCAGTATCATAATCCTAGCACACCACATGTTAGAATCAGGCAACAAGATAATACAGTATAAACAAATTAGATGCACTTCCAAGTACAGCTAAAAGTATTGGTAAAATGCATATAAATTGTGTAATGCTCAATAGTAGCTGAAAAATAACATTATTAGTGGGTTATCTAAAAACTGAGAAAAAAAATGATAACATAAATAAGAAAAGAGCATCCATCTAGATCATAGGCAACTGAGTTTTCCACTGCCACAAAGCATATGTAAAAACTAGAATTACACAACAACAATATCTTTCTCCTGTTGACATCTAAGCCAAGGAACTAGCAAAATTATTTATTATGGCTCTTGAGGACCTCACATCCAAAGGAAATATAATTGGGAATTTCAAAAAGAAGAGCTCTTTAACTCCTAAGATCCACAAGTATCCCAGTACAACTTTTTCAACATGACTAAGATTGTATAATTTTGGCTTTTATCCAGTCTCCTTCCTGAAGTTCACTCTTACGCAAATTATTATCTGGCATAATTTATTCACAACAAAAGACAATTAGAACTGAAAGACTAACTCTGAGAAACAAATATTTAATGAAGAACCAAAAACTAAAAAGTGCAAGTCTATGGCACCACCAGATGCTCGTAACCAAGCCTACAAGCCTAGTGGAAACTTGCACAAAACCCCACAGCTATACTTTGAATGGCAGGATTAACATTAGAAGATCAAACATTAATGAGGTCAGACTAAGAATGGAAAGCATTAAAAAGATATTATGCAATGACTAATGAGCAGCAATCTATATAAATTCATAGGTATTTAGTACAATAAGCATTGGTCTGTTTTTTCTTGTGATATACTTGACAGTAGCTGCACATTGAATTGACAAAAATGGATTCACATAAATTCAGCTGTGAAAATTATGAATTAATTTGTAAAACCATAAGGAATAACTAACAAGGCAACTGCTAGATATTTCACCGAAATTGTTTATCTTCTCTCTTTTATTCAAGTTATCAACGTACAAATTCTACTAGGAGAAAGCACAAAAAGAGTTATTTCTATCAACGATCACACTGAAATATTCATGATTTTAAATCTTCCCAATAACGATCCATGTCGGTCCAATTTATCAATAGAACTAGTCTAAAAATGGTATCCATCTGTACAACTTCTTGTCCATCACATCCAGCTGGTGAAATATTTAATCTCAGGGCAAGCAACATCTTAACATCGACACTTATAATTTCTTCCAGAAAAGGGACCAGATGTTAAACAAGTACCCCTTGTGAGATACCTGAAAGCTTGCTTTATGCCCCTACAGATGGAGAGACGACTTCTAGGTTTCCAACCAAGCACCTGTTTCACAATCTTCTACAGCCTTTGTGTCCCACCTTATGTTCTCATGACTATTTCTATTCTCCACATTGTATATGTGTGAGGCTTACTCCCCGTATCCATCATGTGGATTTCATCACTGAAGATCTCAACCAAGGCTACTTCAGTTCATTTTCGTTGTAGAAAGACTCAAAGAGCTTTCCTCTCTTATAAATCTAGTCCTTTTTCCAGACAAAATTTCAATCTTCATTAACATCAATGACCTCTAACTCTAAGAGACATCAACTCATCCAAACACCACCGACACCGCCCAAGTTTAATAATCTAAGAGTACTTCAAAGATTCTTAATATTTACCATATCATTCATAGTTTTTTCACACCAGCATTACATACTGAAACACTTACTTTCATTTTTTCCATGCTTGCCAGTATCATATTCATGCCAATTGTAACCTTGATACATATATCAACTTACACTTGAAGGACAAGATATATGGAGAAGACTACACATGAAAATATTGTCATTAGACAAGCCTCACATTTCAATGAGAACTCAAGGAACTACCAGGTAAAAACAGAGAAAAAGTAACCATTATATAGAATCGACAACAAAATTCACCACCTTAGATGACAGTGATTCATAAAAAATGAAAAATGGGACAACATGGCTTCATTGCACTATGAGAAACAAAATTAAAAAAAAAAACCCATAATTTTGCCTAGAAGAGAAAATGAGCATAAAATCTGAACTCTTTAGTTTCCCTACTTAATAATGTTAAAACCACCATCTCTAAGAAACTAACTTGACAATAAACAATGAGCCGTAAAAAGCATAAACAATATAATGAGACATTCTCTTATCATGCGCCAAATTTCATACAAAACTAGGCGGCAATGATGGCACTAAAAGGACACAGAGAACTAGAGTCTCACTAAAATAATACTAAAATTATTTTGAAGGCTTGAGAAGAACATACTTGGGGATCAACTATCCATCCATGATATAAAGGTATGTCCAGCAAATCAAATATTGCACATTCTGGGGTGAACTCGAAATCATCTATCCTGCACAGTTACTGTGTATTTGTTAATATCAAGAAAGAAACACTAGCATGCACATGCAGATAGGGAAGGAGGGAGTGTACAACCTCCTAAACTTTATATTTACATCAATTCCTGTGGCAAGACATGGAAGCAAATCAATAGCATCAGCAATATTCTGCTGTTGGTTTTCAACATACCCTGCATCTTTATTCTGCATGAAAGAAGCAGAAGAGAAATTAACTTACACAAAGGATAGAATTTCTTGATGCAACGAGAAGGCAAGTTGTCGATTATTACATTTACATTACTGTTGGAATCAATCAAATGTTCTGCAACCAGTGATAACAATTTCTCCTGCGAAACCTCAGCTGTATCTGGGCTCAAATTTAGATTGTTTCTCAACAGAAGAACATTACCTATTACGAACCCAAATGTTGACAATCAAAACATAAATATAATTTTAACTCCCAAGACCCAAAAAAAAAAAAAAAGAGAGACAATTTGCACATGAAATCTTGGTTCAAACATTTTACTAAATGATTTATTTGAGAATCCCGAAATAAAAAAGCCACTATAAAGAAACATCAAAATGATAGCGCAAACCAATTAATAGCGAAGTAAACAACTTGTCATGTATGCCATTAAACTTATACAGAGTCTGTTTGCACAGAGCAGGTCAGAAGAGCAATTAATCGTAAATGGACTGATCATTCTAGGACAGAAGAAAGAAAATATTCTCCATGCATGACACCTAAGACAATCATTTTGTTTGCATGGAGCAAAATTGTTCAGTTCCTTTAAAAATTAAACAGCATTCCACATAATAAATGTTAACTTCCTCATCCCAGACATGAATTTGTCAGAATCAAAATTCATAATCAGGAAAATTGATCATTAGCAAACACTGAGCGGTGCTGAAAGAAACATCAAAAAACCCAAAGGAAAGGGAAAGAAAAATAAAAACATTATACATACAACAGATAATAGATATCATCATACAATCACAACATCAGATTGACAGGATTGGAATTCAATTAATCTAATAGTAGGTCAGGACAAAAAAAACTGAAATTGATTGATGTAGCCTCCACAATTTCAAACTTAATGAAGTACTAATAAAAAGAAGACTACAAAATAAAATCCAGAGTCACGATATATACTACTATGTGGTCCAGTTAATATTATCCAGGTTTTCAAATATCAAAGGGAAGCGTGAGACATCAGATTAAAAACTCACTTCCAATACATAGTTTTCTTAAAAGCAGTAACGACGAGAAGAACAACCTAAAACAAGAATTCATAGCCTGAAAACAAACAAATTTTGTCTACCACAATCTTCTTCCATCTCAAAGGCCAGACTAGGCCAAATACAATTGTTTGGCTCGCGGAACGCACTATCTAACTCGTTAATACTGAAACAACACTAACCTATCAATTTAAAACACCATTTTCATCGAAAGTGGTGAAATAAAGCATATCAACAAACAAATTTTCTTCATCTTCTAGAAATCAAATTTTCCATTGCACTACCTCAAATTAAACCTAAATCTAGCAACCAAATTCAAACTGCGCATTTCATTTCATTTCCAAACAAGTTGAAAAAAAAAAAAGAAAGAACGAATGAGAAACCCTAAGGCGAAGATAATTACAGATAGCGAGGAGAGGACAAGGCCCATTGTCATTTTGGAGAACGATAGGAGTAGTGCGGCCTAAGAACTGTATCGTCTTCGTTTTGTGGACGCACTCCTTCTCTTTCACTGTCACTTGTTGTTGCTGTTGTAGTTGATGATGATGATTTTGCTCTTCGATCGCCGACGAAGGAGACGCCATCTCCATTATCTTTTTGATCGCCCGATGTTAAACGACGACTCGTTTTAATATGTCTAGAAAGAAAATTTTAGAGATGAAGCGCTTGACGAGATTTATGAAATTAGATACAGGCGAAGCGGATTAGATTTTCCTTCCCTTATTTATTTATTTATTTATTGATGGATGTTGGACGGTACCACCAAAGCCGTTTGGCCTGTTAAACCTTATTTTTCGTTTTTTTATTTGCCTCCTTTCGCGCGAGTAATTAATTTTCTCTATTTTCTTTGGCCAATAAATTAATTTTAAAAAATGTTCATAAATTTGAAAATGTCGCCTTTTGACTGAAATAATAATTACATGATGAAACCCTTTTTTTAAACAAATTCAATATTGATTTATTTAGTTAATTAACCACATTAACGCCCACCGCCCCTACCCAAAAAAAACAGAGAAGGATCGAGGAAGAGCTGAAAGAAAGGATTTCTCATCACCTCCACCACGCGACATTTACTAGTGAACCACTATTTATTATATAGCCCCTAGGGCTGCCAATAATCGAAGCTCCGCTAATATACCGGCCATAAGATGCTATTTTAATGATTTTATTATTTAATATTTTATTTTAAATAAATTTTTTTTTATAAATTTTATCTTTTTTTACGTTATTCATTTTAAATAAAGTTTTAATAATTTTATAAGTAAAAATTTATTATTAAAATAAATAAAAGTTTTAATAATTTTATTAGATATAAATAAATTTATTTTGATTTGATTAAAAAAAAAAACATACGAGTCGAAGCATAGCAAGTGTAATACCTAAATTGAAAAAAAAAAAAAAAGAAAAAAAAAAGGGTTCTCTAGGTGCGGCCCATGATAAAAGTATTTGGACTTTTGTGGAAAAAGAAGCAGACGAAGAGGGACGCAGCCTATGTGAAGTGAAGTGTACTCTACTTGAGACCAAGGCCAAAACAATACTCGGGTGACCTTTTAGCCCATGGCCTAGCATTGGGTGGATCATGGATAGGAGAAGTGGAAGACAGGCTGGAGCAAAAGTTGTGGACATTATGAATACATGGACCATGTTGACTTCCTGACAGTGTTCGAACTGGTCCACTAACTGATCCATAAACAAAATTTGACCCTACTATTGCTTGAGTTGGTGGCCTTTGATTTGATGATGGCAAAGCTCAATTCCTTCCATGTTTAGTCCCGAAAAAAGAAAAAAATTTCAGAAAATTGAAAACGATTGAATGTATAAAAAAAAAAAAAACAACCGTCTTTCCAGTTATATATATGGGTAGCCAGCCATCCACCACGTGGGGGGTCCACAAACCATAATCACGGTGACCAATTATTATTGATGGCTAAAACGATATTTTCAAAGTTAAGAGTGAGAATTGCAAGTGAACTCTTGCCATCCTCGCAAGAGTGATGTATATGATATTTTAGTATCTCGAGTTTGACAGGTGGTGCTCTTTATATGATTATTGTTATAATAACAATTTTAGTGCCTTGACTGGGTTGTAAATTACTTACTTTTAAAAGCATTTTAATCACTCGACACGACTAAAAACAATTAGAGTAAGAATTTAATTAATTGATTGATTTTTTATTACATTGATTTTACTAATTTAAAAGAAAATATTCTAAAAATATATAATTATATATAAATAATATTTTAAACATTTAAAATAAAATAACATAATAAACATATTTTAATACATAAATTTCAAATAAAATAGTATAATTTTAATTTTTTTTTTTATAAAATGGTATAATTTTGAATTGAATGAATTGGTTTAATTTATAACTTTAATTAAATTTTATAATTTTAGGCAATTTAAATTTTTAATTGAATTTTCTTTTTTGAACTAAAGGAATTGCATTAATAAGGCCAAAAGTTACAGAATATAAGCTTTACAAGTTTTGAAGGAGGTGAAGCTATCCAAGGAAATGGAAGACTTCCTTTCACGAGGAATTTAGCAAGTCAAATGGCAAGCTTCCTAGGTACAAAAGCTATGCATTGAAGCCGGAGGAGGGTCTATGAACTTGAGAGTGTGATGGTGGAGGAGATGTAAGAGCAAAGTTAGGCATGGATGGCACCCAAGGTTGATCCCAATTGAGCGTGTGCCCTTGCCATCATTAATCTGCTTTAGAGCTCCATGAATGAGAACTTGTTGCGTAGCAAGCATACTTTGCCATCCCCATGAGGAGTTATAGCGTTTCTTAGCCTCCCAAAATGTGCAGTTAGGATAATACAGGCTTTTAATAAGCTGTGCGCAGGTTGAAGTAGGATCCGATACAAGCTTCCAAGCTTGTTTTCCTAAAATAGCTATATTAAACTCAAAAACTACGGAAACCAAGACCTCTTAGTTTTTTTTATTTTGTCAATACCTCCTAGCTATCTAAGTAAAATTTCCCATCGTTCATGTTCTAAGATCTCCAAAAGCTCGCCACCAAGTGAATTAAATCATCACATAAGGCTTTGGGTAATAGAAAACATGACATAGCATAAGCAGGAATGACATTCAGCACATATTTAATCGTGATTTCCTGACCTCTAGTAGATAAAAAGGTATGACACCAATCACTAATCTTTTTCCTCATATGCTCAAGGAGATAACGAAAGGTGTGTGTTTTACTAGCACCCCATAGATAGGGAATGCCCAAATGTCTATCACCCACTTGTATTTGGTTCATGCCACGGATAGTCAAAATGGATCGTCTAAGCTTATGGGACACAAATTTACTGAACAATACTCCAGATTTGGAAAAATTAAACAATCGACCTTTAGCATCTTGAAATCTTAGAAGAATATTCTTGATGTTGATAGCTTGCTGGTGAAATGCATACAGACATAGAAGAATGTCATCGACAAACATTAGTAGTGATAAAGGAGGACATCTATTATTAAGTTATACTTCATGGATAAGATTAAGAGATACTGATTTCTTAAGGAAAACAGCAAAAGCATTAGTAATGAATAGAAATAGATAAGGAGATGACAGATCTCCTTGCCTAAGCCCTCTAGTAAGCTTAAAAGAAGAAGAAAGTCTCCCATTGAAAGCGACGGTAAAGGACACCGTGGTAACACATTGCAAAATCATATGGATCACCTGATAAAGTCTCATTCTTTGCATGACAGCTTGAAAGAAATTCCATTCAACCCTGTCATAAGTCTCAGAAATATTCAATTTAATTGCCATTTTGGCCCTGTTATAGGAAGTAGGTTTCTTAAAGGCATGCATGAATTCATGAGCTAAAATATGTAGGAAGGCAGATTGTGAAGGATCAACTAGTTGGGGTAAGTTGGGCTTTAAACGATTAATTATAATTTTAGCAATGATTTTGTAACTCACGTTACAAAGCCCTATAGGTCTATATTGGTCAATAGTTTCAGGATGAGGAGTGTTCGGAATCAATACAATATGGGTCTGGTTCAGTTGTTTGAGCAGATATTTAGAGGAGAAAAACTGAGACACAGCTTGGAATACATCATCTTTGACAATAGGCAAAAATTGCTGATAGAAAATTGATAGAAATCCATCGGGGCCTGGTGCCTTCAATTTACCTATATTAAATACCGCATGTCTCACCTTTTCCATAGTAATTGGTTTGAGATGTTCATTTAACTCATCACTAACAACTGGTTGACTGCAGTTAACAATTTCATCACCAATAATGACTCCACTTTTATATAATTGTTGAAATGGGAAAGAATATGTTCCTCAAGGTCTTCTTGTTAACCAATATAGACCTCCATGGGATGTTAACCAGTCCTCTGTCAATCCTTTGCATAATCAGTTCAGCACCCTTCCGTTTATTGGTCCAAGTAAAATGAGGTCTAGCAAAGTTGACATCAAACAGAGAACATTGGTTAATCCAATTGCCAAAAACTTCGAGTTGCGATTGGGATATGATCCTTCCACCAAACTTATCTTCATTGCGGTCCAAAGCGTTGAAATCCCCAATTACAAGCAAGGGAGAATCCATACCTGGATTAAGTTGCGTTAATTGCTCAAAAATTGTAGATCGGAGTTTACCTGATGGATCACCGTAGTCAAAAGTTGATACCCATTTAACCCCCAAAATGAAGCATTGACAGTCCGGTAGCTGGAATAAGACAGAATAGTGACGTGAATCTACCAGAGCGCCAATCCGCCCGATTTGCCTGAGGGATTTACCACAAAGCTATAATCGAACCGCAAACGTTGCCATAATTGCACCACACGTTCTCGTTTTTGCTTCGTTGCAGACCAAAAAAAAACTATTACGGGCCGAAAAGCATGAATCAAATTTTGCAGATGGCGAACCGTTACCCAAATTATTTGGAGAGGAAAGAAAACAATTTTTTTTATTTATTTTCACTTTTTACATTTGAATAAAAAAATAGGAAAAAATAAATATTTTATTTTATTTTGCCTATTTTTCTTTCACAAATTTAGATAAAAAAGGTAAATAAATTTTTTTTTATCTCTTTTAAATGAAATATTAAAGATAAACTCACTATAATTTTATTTAATTATTATATTTTTTATTTTAAAAAAATATAAAATAAAAATTATTTTCTTTTTTATTCTTTTTTCATCCTCTTGTAATTCTCTTTTTTTTATTTTTTTTATTTTTCTTTCTTCTTAATTTTGCTTTCTTTCAAACAAAGGTTAAGGAACTTTCCAGTCCTTGACAGTTCCAGACAATGGGTGTCACGATCGTTGGGCGATGGAGGATAGAGCGTAATGGTAAAACAAATCACAACAATCTGCAGATCGAAGATGAGATAAATCATTGATCAAATACGATCGGTAAATTAAATTCAGAACTCAGATACTGACTAGCACTTGTACGAGTCTAACAGAGTCTGACCAAATTTAGAGCTAGCTCATATTATACGGCGACATGGTATGTCCTATTGTTCGCCGGAATTTGGATTGTATCAAAATTACGATGACAGGGTACGTAAAAACTTGATTCGACATTATTACTTCTGCTTCAAATCAATATTTTAAATTTTTAATTTAATTAATTAATTTAACAGATAAAATTATAAATTAAATTAGTGATTGATTTAATTAAATTAATTTTAAATATTTTAATTATTATAAATTTATATTTTAAAATATTTTTAATTTCAAAATTATTTTAATAATTTTAAAATTTTATTTATTATTAAATTAATTAAATCAAAATTGAGAATTAATTGATGAACTTGATTTTGAAAACATTGGTTTAGACTTGTTGTGAACTTAAAGATATCCACGTGTGGTTGCTAGTCAACTTTGAATGACCAAAAAATGATAGCAGACTAAGTTTTTGGTTCTAAATTCAATAAATTGTGGGGTTACTTACTCAACAACTTTCATGCATTGTATCCACTCAAAAAACTTTCATGCATTGTAGAAAAGTTGATAAATCTTATCTGTCTCATTGTTTTTATTTTTTTAATAATTTTTCTTTTAAAAAATTTTTAAGATTATCGTTGATAAATTTTATACGCACAATTTTCTTCATATTGATTTTTTTTAATTTTTTATAACAAAATAATATTTTTTTACCATATTTTGTTAATTTTTTTATTTTATTTTTCTTTTAAGAGTTTTATTAAATTCGCTATTTTATCTTTTTTATGAAATTTTTTTTTTTAATTTTGATGATTTTAGATTAGTTATTTAGTAGTATAGATAGTATATCAGTAAGCATTATCTCTTAAATTTGTTTTAAAATATTATATAAATTTCAGTTCATATCATATTATAGTACTCAATCTAATAAAATTTTGCACAATTAATAAAGATGCAAAGTTAAGTTACCGAAAAAGATTTATGATAAAAACAAAACTACTACTTTGAAACTAAACCAATGTGTTGTTATTAACAGTATTGAAAGTCGATTTCATATTGATATTTTAAATTATAAAAATATTTTTTGAGATATCATATGACTATTTATTAATCAATATATTATTTTTAAAAATTCATGCATTGCATAAAAAACTTTTAGTGATTTTATAAAAATGGCTTGAGTCGCTTAAATGAATGAAGATAGTGATTTTAGGTGTATATATGTTATTGATAAATTTTAAATAACATAACAGTATCCAATATATATATATATATATATATATATATATATATATATATATATATATATATATATATATATATATCAAAAAAATATATAATTAATTTTTTTAATAAAACTATAATATGTGAAATCCTCAAACAAGTTAATTAATATTAATTAGCCTTTAATAAATGTTGACAAATTTTGTATTTATATTTTTTATTGAGAAAAAATATTTATAATCCTAATTCTAGCTCTGCGAATATTTATACCAATTAATTTATTAGATTTTTAAGTATTGAAAACTTCAATGTTATCAATATGGATGAAAAAAATTATTGTTGTGAATTTAGTTGATTAATTTCTTTCAAGATTTGAGTCAATTGAATCAAATGCATCAACTATTAAATATCAATTGAATCAAATGCATTGAAATAAAAATTTGAAATCAATTAAAACATTATAGTTAAAAGAAGTATATACAATTAAAGAATCACTATAAGATTTAAGTTTATTTGGGTATTCCAAAAAATATGCTTTAATCCACTATGCTTTATTATAAAAATTATGTCTATTTTAGTCTTTTTATTTAAAAAATTTTTAATTCATATTTTATTTATTATTTTAAATTTAGAAAATATGAGAACTTCTGGATTAGAGCCACGAACAGTATGAACACTCGTTGCAATCGATCAAGCAAGCCCGTGAAACAAATTTGAGCTGCGCTAGGCCTAATATATTAAGATTTTCTACTAAATAATTGATGCGATAGGAATAAAGTCTTATTGTCCTCATTTTTGTTCTTTTTTTTTCTTTTGTTGGTTTCCTTTTAAATTTAGTAAATGTGGTAATAAAAGTCAATTTTCATGTACTATATTAAGTATATTCCGATCTGATCAAAGATAGATCTAATAAAAATCAAAGGATTCATCAAGAAAATGACTAGAGCTAGGAAATGCTAATTTATGTCCTTTTTCTAATCTCATCCGCTTGTAGTTGTGCCTATGTATTATGAAATTCTTTTGGTTATTGCTTTTTAAAGGCTTGTGTGTAACTATAGAGGTAGCTTTTGCTATTTTTTTTGTAATCATACGCGGTTTAGAAGATTAAAGAATTGATATTTGATTAAAATCACAGTCAAATCAAATGAAACATATTTATCACCAAATCATAAATTATAAATTTTTATCAATATGATCAAAAGTTTTCAAGAAAAATTATAATGCAAATACAAATGAGAGATTCATATTTCTCTAACAAAGAACAACAATAATAACAATTGTGAGGCCCATATAAGCATCAATCTAAAACAATTGGTCTCACATAAAAGTTGTTCCTTTGCACTATGATAGCTCTCCACTTTTATGGAGACTATAACAACCCAACAATAAATGAGGATTGTGTCATTCAACGTCACAACCCTATTTCTTGGATTAAGCTGATTCACAATTGAGTATACAGGATTTTTTTTTCGATCAAAACTATTCTATCAACTATTGAATATCATTTTTCACTCAATTAAAAAAAATTGATTATCTTGCTGATGTGAATAGCATATTTATCACATGCTTAGCAAAAAATAATTGTGCAACTCAATTAGTGGAGAGAAAGAAGAAAAATACTGTATCATCAAACTCAATTACAATTAATTAGATAACTAACAATAGATTTAGAATTACATATAATTAATAAAACTCAAGTGCTATTGGATAAATGATTTAATTAACAGTGGAACATTTAACTTATCAACATAAAATCAATATAATACTGAAGGGGTATATGTTTATTAAAATTAAGCCTACGTTTAGGAAATTATCTGAGGAACAAAAATAAAAAAGAAAAAATAAATTTTATTTCCTTTATTTATTTCTTTTTTATATTTAGATAAAGGAAAGAACCCTTTTCAATATAGAAATATCAAAGATAAAAATATAAATTTATCATAATTTTCTTTAAGTACTATATTTTTTCTCAATTTAAAAAAAAAATTAAAAAAATAATATGATTTTCCTTTTATTTTTAAATAATAAAAAATTAAAATTAATTCTTATTTTTTTTTTCTCTTTTATTTTACCTCAATTTGAACAAAGGTAAGAGTATTAAATTCAGGGCCTAATGGCTTTTAATTTATCTGGGAAATTTCTCGTATATATGATATGAGTGATGACATTGAGTTGAGTGAGATTTACAGTAAAAATATCTGGAAAATGGTCCCGCCCCATTGTCAAAAAAAGAGAGGGGAAAAAAAAAAGAAATGGTTTCCAACGCAAGGAGTGAAGAGTTTCCATCATCAGCCCAACAGAACCAGGTGGTCCCCAAAATCCCTCCACCTGAAAAGACTATATAGCTGGGAACTCCGTGGCGCACTCACTGACACAAAACTGCTAATAAAAACTCCGCCCAAAATAAATAATAAAAATATGAACTAAATCACGCGCCAGCATGATCACGTGTACAGGCAAATCAGAACCTTTGAATCCCCATAACACACTAATCCAACGGTAAGAACACTCAGTTGCACGTGAACGCACCAAACAAGGAGGAGCCTCGTGACGCCATGACCTGGCGCTTTTTCATTGGCTAAAACCCACTGTATCACTGTACGGAAGCAACTGACGTGTTCGTTTAACCATGTACGGACAATCGCAGAATTTCACTCTTCCCCTTTTTGCGATACTATTTTCCCAAATCGTTACTAAGCGTCTAAGCTGTGCACAGATTTTGCATACAACCTTTGCTGGTTTGCAAAGGTGGGAACTGCCATAGGGGGAACTGGCAACCGACAGAAATGTTTGTTGTCTTGGCAGTTTGCCTCGCCACTGGATACCGGAAGATGGGAGTTATGTCAAAAGGGGGTAGTAGGACAGGTGTCAAGGCAAGAAAGAGTAGGCATCGAACTTTTGGTGCAACCTAATGTATAGTTTACATTGGGTGGAGTAATAATGGAATCACATGATATTGGGCATATGGCATTTGTCCACCCCTCGGTTTCAAGTCATATTCCCTGTTTTCTTTTTTTGGGAGGTGTCTGTGTTTTTCCTCAATTTACCAAAAGGAGAAAGAGATTGGGTTCTTGATATGTTGCTTCTTTTCTTTATTATCTTATATTTACATCTAGGGTTATAGCTTAGTCATTGCTAGCTAGGGTAATCTTTATTCAGTCTTTTTCTTCTGCATATTATATTCTTCTTCTTGTTCCTATTTTCTTATAATCTTTCTGGGGTTCGTGTGATCTTCAAAATTTATTTTCTGGGTATCCAAAGATTTGATATTTTCTTTTCCCTTCTCAATAAAGGTTGCATTTTCTTGTCAGCCATTTCCTGATTTGTCCAAATTTGGTCATCCCCTTTCTATTTTTAGAAACCTTATTTGGGCACTGCATAGTTGTTAGCAATATTAGCTTGGTCTGTCCATTACTCAATTTCTTCAACCCTCCAAGAAACACAAAATCTACCATTTTGTTGTCAATCTTTAGCTTATTTTCTAGTGTATTTGTTATTGAACATTCCTTGATGCTGATTTTTTTTTTCTTGTGCAGGTCCGTACAAAAAATGGTGAGAGGAAAGACTCAGATGAAGAGAATAGAGAACGCAGCTAGCAGACAAGTAACCTTCTCAAAGAGAAGAAATGGGCTGCTCAAGAAAGCCTTTGAGCTATCAGTTCTTTGTGACGCTGAAGTTGCACTTATCATTTTCTCCACCAGAGGAAAGCTTTATGAGTTCTCCAGCTGCAGGTACAGTTTCAAATACATGAAATATCTTTCTTTCTTCTTTCTATTTTTTCTTTTTTTTTTTTCTTCTATGAATATTTTCTGCATCAATTTGGAAAAGAGATTTGATTAATAGTGATCATTAAATCTATAAGGCCTACACTCTTTAGCTAGATACGGATATAGGCTAGTACTAAGAGGGTACGATCTTTCAGGGCTTTTATGAGTAAAAACTAAAGGTTCTATTTTTTTTTTTTTAGTGATTTTGTGCTGTTGGGATTTGTTGTTGATTTGTCATAATCTTATTGATATTTTTTTTTGGTGTCCCATTTTAGTTCAGTTCCACATATATTTTCTTGGGTCCATAAATGTCAGTCAATGCTCAGGAAGAAAAAAAGAAGAAGAAAGAAAAGAGAGGCAGATGTTAGGTACACTCTTCCATAATTAGGGTTCATTTGTTAGATCTATTGATTTATTTCAGAGAATGGAAACAAAAAAATATCACCACAAATCTTTCCTTCCTGGTAATTTTTGCTTTACTCATGTATATCAAACAGTTCTTTTGCTATTCCATGCGTGGAGTGTGTACCCTTGTTTACCCTACCTTCAACGCAGTTTTCAAGTATTTGAAAAAAAAAAATTATATGTTATTTTATAATCCATATTGTTCATGAAGCTTAGCTTTTGATAACTAGAATTATAAGATTAAGATAAAAGGTTATTAATTTCATTTTGAACTAAGCACAAGCAAAAATAGTAACATGGAATCTTCAGGCTGACCATACATGCGCCTGAGGGGTACAGATAATTTGTTCTTGTATGGTTATGTTTATTTTATAAATTACAATATTGCTTCTGAAAGGGAATCGTATTGCTTTCTTCAAGGTGAGCATTATCTGTTGGTAAAAGAGTTTTCTTGTTCTTGATGTTAGTGTTTAAGTATGATTGATTTGTGACCACATGGTTTAAAATAACTGGCAACTAGACTGTTTCAGCTCAAATAATACTTACTCCCAATAACTTGGCACAAGCAATACGTATGCTTAATGAGCATTTGTTTCTCCAAGTATGATTTTTCCTGGGTTAAATTAATGGCTGTTGAGACACTCCACATCGCTGTTTGTGTCAAAACAGGAAGTGATACATATGGATATAGTAAATCCTAATTATGATTGGATTTTCTTGGTGAACTTGTTGCTCTTGAGTTCTAACTCAAAATCTTGTTTTTGTTAAGGTAACCAAATCTTTCAAACTATTGTTTGTTAGCTTGAATGTAGACTGCTGCTACTTGCTAAACTGAAAAACAAGATATTATGAGCATGTTTGGTTAGGAAACTGTGATTGTAGTGGAGCAAATTGTTTAAGCATTAGTCTATTACTTCATTATATTTTATTATTTATCAAATATACTCTTAGATGATTAAAAAAGTAGGCAATTTCATGCTATCAAAATATCTACTCACATATATTCACTTCATTATATATCATTCTCATGTTGTTCTTATTGAGATCACTTTTTGTGCAATCAATTTGCCTTCCATGTGTGTTTGGTGAGTTTTTGGGTTCTTCCATTAGTTGTTGAGGAAAAAAAACAAAAGTATATTATTAATTACCTGATAAAGTCTCAGCATGCTAGGTTATAGTGTAAGTTAAGACTGGACTTCTAATCACCATGGCGTTTGTCGTACTTTACTCTTCATGCATAATGTTAGTTCTTGCACTATGTAGTTTATATTCCATTGCATCATATTTGGCTTAGCTATGTATCAGCTAATTTAACATTGTAACTTAAAAATGTCATGGAAGGGATCTTTATATCATTGTTGTATGGAAATAGATGATTGTAACTAGCAAGATTTTTGAACATTAGATATTGTTCTTTGATGCTCACAGTAAGCATGAACTGAAAACTGATGCTATATAACAAATATGAAAGCATAGCACTGAAAATCTTTGTAAGCATTATATATGCGGACAAATTTTACTCCTCAACTTTCTATTAAAGTCATTTTGCATTTGTTTTAAAAAAAAAAAAAAGTCATTTTACATTGTTTAAAACCTTTTTAAATGTTCATCTTCGTTTAAATGAGGAAAAGTGGGGCAGGAGCATCTGAATCTTTTAGATTATGTTCGATTTTTATTGAAATATTTTATTTAGAAAATTTTTATGTAATTTTCTATTTGATTTTTATCAAAAGATTAAAAAATATATTATAAATATTTTTTAAAAAATAAATAATATATTAAATAAAATCTTAATAAATCTGATCAGGATGCTCTTGTGTCAAAAAGCAACATGTAAATTCAAAAACAACTTTTGGCTGTTGGCCAAAACTACAATATATTTTAATTTTTTTAAATTTTTTTTTGTTAGTAATAAAGTAATTTAATTATTTTGTCAATCTAATTTAATAGCCACTTATAAAAGTTTCAAAAATAATTTTTTTAGTATAAGATGACTTTCATTAACTAGTGAAATAATATAATATCTAGATATTAGACCTTATATTATTCAATTCTATAACAGAATCAACTCTTTACTCATAGAAATTGAATTAGAAAAATTTATTATCAATTAACAAAGAAAATTTCTTCTAAATTTTCCTAAAAGTTGATACTAGAAAAAGTAATTTTAAACATATTTTAAGATGATTAAAAAGTTTTTGTTTAACAGTTATCTTCATTTAACTCCGTTACTCATCTGCTGCTTAGGTTTGTGACAATTTGAGCCTTATTCAATTGCTTAGAACTGTTTGATTGAATTTATTTTTTTTTTCCGTTTTTAAACAAATTTTACTTTGTGATAATAAGAACAAGTTAACTTGACATAAGTTTCACCTCTAAGGGCATTTATAACTTGGAATTATTGAAAATCCTATAATATTAATAAAAGTTCAAAACTTAAATTGAAAAAATTAAAACAATTTGAATATAATCATAAAAAGCATTAAAATTCGTACTTTTATATTATTATTGGCACATTAATAAATAAACATGGCTTAGCTATGAGAAAGATATAAAAGGTAAATGGAAAAAAATAATTGAGTTTATTCTAGTGAAAAAGGTAATGTTATACTTTACAAAAATTGGTTTTGATCATTGTTATAAATGTCATTCTTTGGTTTTAAAATGAAAGATTAAAAAAAAAAAAAAAGAAAAAGTTTAGCAAAGGAATCAAATAGAGCTTAGAAATACATTCGCTTGTTTGCTTTTATATACATTATAGGTTTGTCTGTTCAGGCCTATATAACCACATTTTTAATCATGGAAGTATAGGCTACTAAATGATCCTCTCATCACAAGCTCTCACATGCCTGTACAAGTTTATGAATTTAAATTAGATTTATTTCACAGAAAATAATTTATTTATAAAAATATTTTTTAGAAATATATTTAGAAGCATTAATTTTTTAATTGATAATATTATAATAAAATTTAAATTACAAATACTTTTTATTTATATTATTTATTATTTAATATAAAAATAAATATATTAAAATAAAATTTTTTATGAATATCATTGATTGTCAGTGACTACAACAAATCGACGGTAATCGATGATAATGTCGATAATGAAGAGTGATCGATGATAATAAATATATAAATCTATATGATTTATTTATTTTTATTTACATTAACTTGTTAAAATCCAAAAAATGACTTTTTCTTTTAAAAAATGAAGTCATTTTTCTTAACACAATTTAATTTTTTATTGATTAAGAAAATATTTTTATTAACTAATTTTTCTAAATATTAGAAAATAGGAAAAATATTTTGCGCTAAATAAATGGAGTCTAAGTCCTTCAGAATATCTCCAACTGGGTGCAATTTTTCCCTCAGCACCAATTGAACTCAAACCTTTGTGATATACAAACATTTGTTCTTACATGCCACATATAGCTGGCTGAATTTGTTGGAGAGGAAGGAATTAGGTAGGGATTTACAGAGTCTAGTTTGATGCAATTTGGAAATAATCTTAAATTAAATGCAAAAGATTTTTTCCACATTTTTCAAACTAAAACAAAGTATTAATTAACTACAATAAACTGAATTAACTTCAAATATTACAATTTGATCCATTTTTAAGATTATTTTAAAAAGAAGATTTGAAAAATCATCCATTATTCAGTTAAATGAAATGATAAAGTGTAATGATATTAAGATATTCAAGTACTAAAAGACAAATGTATCTAATGGAGGATTGAGTATAAATATTATGTAGTTATTGTTTTTAATGGTTTACTATTTTATTTGATTGATTTTTTTAATAAATCAAACTAAACTTTTTTAGAAAAATTTTGGAAATTTTCAGGCCAAATAGAACTATTTTGATTCTCAAACAAAATTAGAACTGTTTGATACATTTTGATTCAGTTTTTGGGTGTTTGAAATGATCATAATGAACAACCTTAGAAATAGGTTGCATTGTAGATGTATAGGGTTACCATGATATGAAGTAGATATCAATCATGTAGTTAAAGTTTATAAAATCTTTGTAGGAAAACTTGACTTGGTTTGTTTTGAAGAGTTTTGTTCAAATTGAGCTTGATTATGTTTGCAAGATTTTAAGGCATTCAAGTTCATGAATATTGAGGCTTTATTTATTTTATGGAAAATAATTCATCTATAAATATATTTTTTAAAAAGAATAGTTTTTTTATATTTTTTCTGAAATTTGGAATAAATTAGAAAAATATTAATTTTCTTTTTACTTGTAATATTATAAAAAATTATTTTTTATTTGAATAAGTTTTTTAAAATTCAAAAATGATTTTCTCTTTTTAAAAAAGTCATTTTCTTTAAGAATAATTTAATTTTTTATTGATTAAAAAATAATTTCTATTAATCGATTTTCTTAAATGCGCTAAATATCAGAAAATGCTAAAATTATTTTTCATAAAACAGATTGAGCTTAAGATATTCAAAATTTTAAACTGAATTTATTCTTATTTAGTGAAAATTATGAAAAACTTAATGTTTAAATGAGAAAACTTAGAAGTCTAATAGAAATTGAAGATTCACTTTTTATAAAGAGAAGAAGCCCTCTTCATAAATATAGTGTGAGAAATTTATCAATACCTTTATTTTTTTTCTTTTCAATTTATTATAATACCATATTTGAATAACTATATCTTGAAATTTAAATTTTCATGTTTTATATTTAAATTGTCATTATAAAGATATGATAGCATAAAATATTTTTAAAATAAATTTTATAATATTCATTTCTAAAATTATGAATTTTAAAAGTTTAAAATTAGATGATTGACAAATTTTTCTCACATATAAATGAATATAAACAAGTTCCAAACGAGTCTTAGAATAAATATATTTAAGAATATTGTTAAGTTGAGCTTAGATATATTTTATTCATTTGTCAATGGACTTTTAATTTTATTGTTTGAACTTATTATTTAACACAAATACATTTTTATCCACCTCATTTACAAATTATTTAGTGTGATTTACTCGCAACTCTAGACGTTGTATATTGTTTTATTTTTTTTCTTGAGATGAGTTGTATTTTATTGTTATAATAGTGTTAAATTGGTGTTTTTGTTAGTGTCTCGAGAGAATTTTTTTTTTTTAAAATTGTAATTTGTAAATTGTTATAACTCTGATTCTTTGACATCCTTTATATTAATAATAGTCTTACTTATAGAAAAAAAAAACGATATTAAGGTGGTATAATATGGAAAGCAAAAGATAATAATATGAAGGAATGAGATGATAAATAATTAATCAAGGTAGAGTGAGAGCTAAAAGTCCTCCAAATGACTATATTTATAATATAGTAAGGGAGAGATTTTGTAATCTAGCAGGTGATAAATTTAAATTTGATTTGATAAAAACTAGATAGAAAACTAATATGTATCTGATAGGATATATAATTGACATGTAGGCCTATAAAGCATTAAAAAGAGAGAATTTTTCTTAATGAGTCCCACTGAAGCCTCTCAAATCAAAACGTTCTAATTCTATGCATGATTATGAGATAATGATGAAAAGAGAAAAACAAGAAATTTTTTTAAAAGAAGGAAAAGAGAAGGAGAAGAGAAATTATTCATCTTATTATATTTGACAAGTTAAAAATTAGTCATCTTTATTATGTTTGGATAATAAAGATGAAAAGAGAATAACATAAAATTTTAATATTAAAAAGACAATAACAATAATATTTGACAAGTTAAAAATTAGTCATCTTTATTATGTTTGGATAATAAAAATGAAAAGAGAATGATAGAGAATTTTAATATTAAAAAGACTAACAATAAAAGAGATTACATTGTCATTAATTATTTTTCTCCTTTCACTCTAGTCTTTTTCTTTAATCCATCATTTTCAACAAATTTTCTTTTTGCCTTCTCCCAACTAATATCATTTTGACATTCCTAAAATAATTTTAACTATTTTTTTCTCTTACACTTTGTGAGTTTTGCAATTTAAATCAAGTTGTACTTATTCATGATTTGGATTTTCTTTCTATATTTCTTTATACCCTTTATTTTATATATATATGACATATTTTTTGTTTTAATTATTTAATAAGCGAAGTTGCTTTTCCTTTAACGGGAATGGCTAAATATCTCTATGTTTATATATTTATAATGTTTAAAACATATTTTGTTGGTCTTTTATAATATTTGGAAAAAATTATCTATAATGATATATAAAATAATTAACCATAAATGTTTAATGAATTTACTATTATACTTGTGTTTTCAAAGTGTAAAGATCTGCATACTCTTATTCAATATAAATATAATTATTCTATTGGTAAGATGTATACGTGCAATATAAGTCTTTCCTATAATATTTTATGATTTTATTGAAATTATTTTTTTTGATGACGATTTTTAAAAATTTGAGTACCTAATTAGAGTATATCATATTTTTAAAAATTAAAAAATAAAATTAGGTTCAAATAACGTCTAAAAATAGAATTAGGGACTTAATAGTAAGTTTGCTCTTAAAATAAATGTACATACTATTTTATAACACATTATTAGTATGTGTATTATAGTTACTTGCATATTATTTTTATGACTTGAAAAGCCAGTAATCTGTTTTTTTTTTTTTTCAGATGCATAAAAATATGATAATTCATTTTAATAAGAACTCAAGTAGATTTAAATACTAAAATCCAATCTCTCCCAAAATTTTTTTCTGCATCCGCCCGTTATTTTATGCCTCTACACGCTACTCCTTTGGGGCACACAGAAGGGAAAAATTCCCCCATGTATATACCCTGGTCGAGGGATTGCCTCTCATTCATGCCAACAGCAATGGGCGTGAGTTGAGTTGTATTACTATAACACCACGTGAACAGCAATATATGATGTTGTGATACCAATAGTTACAACTCAAAAATATACGTACCAATGCCATGAAGATTACATGAAATGTATTTTTGACAAGTGCCCCTCAATTTTCATCATGTTGTAAGAATTATATTTATGGTGGTTTTTAAAGTATATATGTCTAAAAATTATATTTACTGTTTTTTATTTTCTTGTTGTGGACCAGTATCAATAAGATAATAGAGCGATATCAGAAGAAAGTCAAAGATTTAGGACCCAACCACATCAAAGCAGTTCAAGATCATAACATGGATGTAAGTTTATGATTAATTAGGTTGATTCCATTGTTTAAATTAGAACAAAATTGGATATTGATTCATCATTAGTATGTATTATTATAGCTTAATTATGGAATTTATGAAATTATAACATGAAAAATGCTCTGAGTTTTAATTAGATCTGGCATATGACATTTAGAATATTAAAAATTAATTTATGCAAAAATTAATCACGTATCTAATTGCAAGTTTGATCGATTACCATTTGTAGCTGTTTCAATGAAAGCTATACGCAAATTCTCAATTATAGTGCTGGTGTGATGAAATTTTGAGAACTAAGTTTTCTTATCTTTTCTTCTCATAAGACGGTTATTCAATGCGACTTTAGCATATATATATATATATATATATATATATATCAACTCATCTATTATGAGTCCGTATTAAATTAGGCCTATACTAAACATCTTTCTATATCAACTCATCAAAAGTATTTTAAGTTTATAATTTAAAACAATCATCACAGATACTGAGCTTTATATATATATCAACTCATCTATTATGAGTCCGTATTAAATTAGGCCTATACTAAACGTTTTTCTATATCAACTCATCAAAAGTATTTTAAGTTTATAATTTAAAACAATCATGACACATACTGAACTTTCATGCAGATCCTTAAACTATATTAGTCAATCCATAAAATTCTAACAAATGCACAGTGAATCATCATTTATTTTATAATGAAACTTAACAAATAAGGGATGTATCAAGATTTAAACTTTGAACCATGCTAACATCTCTATTATTCATATCTCTATTGCTCACCTTTGTGAAACCTATAAGTCATTGTGCAAAAGAAATATTAGTTGACAGCTAAAGCTTACAAGTGAAGATCTAATAATAATTTAGACTGTTAGCACATTTTCTTTTTCACGTGAAGTTCATTGCACTAAAAAGCTGGAACAAATATTATGATTAATTTAATCTTAATTAAACTTAATTAATAAATGCTAAGATTCGAACTTTAAACTTTAGAGATAATTCTATTATCTATATCACCCTTTATGATTTATATTGCTTTGACGCTTGTATATTAGTGTTCAAAAGAAATATTAGTTGATAAAAGTTTATCTTTGTGACATATCAATGATGATCTAATAATAATTTATATTATTTACATATTTTTTATGCGAAATTCATTGTTTTAGAAAGTGTAAATAAATATACAGTCAATTTATTTTACGACTCAAATTTAACTAATAAGGAGTTTGCTAACATTTGAACTTTGAATTGGAGAAATAGCATATATGTACTCATTTTCTCTCTTCCTCCCTTTTCTATATCTCACAACATGAAGTTGACAAAGTTCATTCAAGACAGTATAACAAGTTATTCGCATGAGTTTAAAATGCATTGTCATGATGCTATTTGTCATAGTAAGTTTGTTGGGTAGCTACAGTTTTATAGACGGTGTGATATTACTAATAACTTTTCCAATACATTTTTTCACCAGTTAATTTCTTTATTTTTTTTTTTTAATCATCCATCTATACCACGACTATAAGTGAAGCATATACGCAACAGTTTTTGCGTTTTTTGTTGCACCAATTTATGTACGTTCTTGAAACTCAGTTAATATGCATTTCGCATGCAGAATGTGAAGGAAGACACGTTTGCTTTGGCAAAGAAGATCGAGCATCTTGAAGTTTCTAAACGGTTCAAGACTTTAGTTTGACTTTTGCCCTTATTGAACTATCCTTGTATTTTCATGTTGGATGCATAAAATTCTTGTTTGTTTGGAAGTGTTCAAGTTTGGATATCTATTTGCAGAAAACTTCTAGGAAATGGGCTGGAACCATGTTCTATTGATGAGCTACAGCAGTTAGAAAATCAGCTGGAAAGAAGCCTCACTAGAATCAGGACAAAAAAGGTATGTATATATAGAGAACATGGTTATATTCTATATGTTCAGAACAAACACACACACAATATGTATATAGATATGAGTTCATGGAATGTGAATCTCTTGATTTTGCATTTGCAAAGGTTATTAGTATCATTTTGACTGCTTTGAAAGGAAAACTGAACACCAATATATTTAAAAATTTTTTAAACTCCGAGGGTTGCCGGATTTTGAAGTTTGAACTCTGTTACAAAGTCCTAGTCTCACTAAGAATGAAAATAGTTGCTACTTAAAAGATCTTTTTGTAGCACAGTGAAACTTTTTATTTCGGATTTCTTTCAACTTCTTGTATTCGTTTTTTAAACTGAATGCTAGCAACAAAGTCTATAAAATCTTTGTTATTGATAAAATAACTCTCTAACTTATTTTGCCTTAAAGAGTCTCTTCTTTTACATGTTCAAAATTTTTTCTAAAGATATGTTTAGAAAATTAAGAGGATAGTGATGGTATTAACAAACTATCACTAAATCTTTACCCACGCCGTGATCTAAATGAAAGTAATTAGGACAAATAATTTTCTTGGTTCAAATTCCTCGGTGGATATCTAATGAAAGTGAAAACACACTAAGCTTCTCTAGCTCAAGTTGTTGATCCAAAAAGTTTTTGAATTCAATATCTTCAGTAGACGGCCTGTCTAATTTTTCAATCTTAGCTTTTATAATTTAAATTTAATTAATTAATTGTTCATATAAAGTAAATATAGAATCCAGCAATTTTAAAATTACACTTAATTTTTACTTCCTAACTTCTGTTAAAGTTAATCTCAATATCAATTATCATTAGCGTAATGACTAAATGACATGAAGATGAATATATATCTTAATATAAAGAAAAATCATCAAGCTTTTATAGTAATTTTAGCTTATCTTCATATCTATCACCGATTATATTGATAAATAGTTGAAGTGTTTTTGTATTCTAAATGTCCTATTTTTTTTCTTTCAATTTTCTAGACTTATGTTGATACTCCTTTTCAGGCTTGTATCGAAAATTCTCAAAATATGTAGTAGCATAAACTCATAAATAAAGATTTAAAAGAAACTCTCATATTATTTATGCTCCATTAATTCAATTGAAGAGAACATATCTATAGAGATAATTGCTAGTATCTTAACATCATTTGCCAACGCAAAAGTAAAATAATTTAACATATAATAATTAAAGCATATAGATAATACAAAATAAAGGGTAGATAATTGGTGTCTAATGAATTGTTTCCAATTTAATATAAGATAATAATTTATAAAATTTTATTTATTAAATAAGATATGATAAGTTCTCTTTGAGCACCAAATATTTAAGACACATATTTCTTATTTCTTACAGCTACTTTAGAAAAAATAATTTTTCAATTATCATGCCAATGTCTATTTTTATCTCTCATTCTCTCCTTTTTTTTTTTTTTTGTAATCACTTAGCATGAGCTTTCTTTTTGAATTCTAGAGTCATCTTCTAAATATTGAATGTTTTAGATCTGAAATTCAAATTAGCATCTTTATTCACTAGTCTTAGAAATAATTTTCTTATTGCTTTTTGTCCTTTTATAAATATTTTGACCAGATGGTGATAAATAATCTCCCATCTTTGAGAATAATATAATTTTTATTATACATTGAGAAACTCTATATGAAGAGCTTTAGTGATGATCTTTGCTTCTTTTTACATTTTTCATTTGACTTTCATATCTTGATTATTGACTTTCTAAAGTTTTATAAATATGATGACAATCTCATACTTGATGAGGATAATGGACTTTACTTCACACTCTATAATTGTGTTAGTGATCTGGAATGTGATATTTCATAGCTACTTGTACAATCTTTGAAAGTGATGAACATAAATATATTTCATCCTATTGATTTCAAGAATCACTTTAGGCTAGTTGCAGTAAATATGAGACTATCTTTTATCATGTTTGATTCAATCTACAAATCTAATCATCCATAGGGTTGCCAATAGATGTAAGGACGTAACATAAAATAGTCTTAACGATAATAAAGCTAAGTAGGCTTAGAACTTGGATCCTAACCAAACATAGAGAACCTTCAACTCCAATAGGATCATTTTACAAATAGAAGAGCCTATGTGATGTATAGAATCTTTGATTCTCGTACAAAGTATACTTCATCAATAGGTCTACTTCACCTAGTTGAAACTCTTAGACCACTAACTAAAGATGAAGATGGTCCATCATCTTGATCTATAGTTTTTTTTGTAGGCAAAAAGCCCTATAGTTAGACAGAAAAATTGGTATACCACTTTATATAGATGAAAAAGAAAGTCAGGGAAAATATATATTTAACTATTACTCTTGTATTATTTTATTCTTTTTTTTTACTTCCTTAACTATTACTCCTTTATTGTTACTCTTGTAGCTGTTAGCCTTTATTTTTTTTAATTCCATGCCAAATACACCTTGAAGGTTAATGAATTTTTAAAATACCTATCACCCAAAAAATTATAAAATTGGAATAGAATTAAAAGTAAACCAAGTCATATGTCAAGTTTGCTTGAACACCTGAAATTAATTAGACTTGAACTAGTTTTCATCTTTTTATCCAATACAGTTGTTATTATAGGACTATTTGCTGATAGATTAAACAACGATATTAGTTCTACTTAGATGAAACTAATATAGATGTCTTTATACAATCATCTTGACTTGTTAACCATTTTTCTAATTTTGAGTAGGCTATCCAATGATTCTACTCCTGTACTAGTAACCTGAGTTATAGACTAAGCATGAGGGACATCCACTACTGAATTAAAATTAAAGTTTGACAAATTGTAGATGGTATTGATATCTACCTTAGATAGTTTTCATTCTAAGTAGCTCCTAGATGGATTCCCGTGCTGAAAGTATTATTTGTGTAGCAAATAGGAACTAGCTCTTCCTCTATGGCAATCGTATTATGATTTATCATTAATAATTAAGATTTCCTTAAATCATATTCATCTAGAGCATTGTCATAGCTAGAAACTACTTCATAAATTGAATCTACTTTAAAGTATATATCTGAAATTTCTTCTTCTTCTATGAGTTCATATTCTAGACTCTCATCTTTAAAGAAAAGTCATTAAAGCTTTTCTTTTTCACCTATTCTTATGAGGATAAGCATTGGCCTTATGATCTTTTGAACCACAAATCCAACAAGAATAGCTGCTTATAAGTTTATCTTTAGGACACTTAGGTTCTCTTTTATATTTTTTCTTGAAAGCATTTATCTTGTCTTTGTCCTGAAGGTTTGTTTTCTTCTAATAAATCTGCAAAGTTTTACTTGAACCTATTCTTTCTTCTCTATCTTTCCCTGATATTCTTTTCTTTCTATAAGCTTTGAATCTTTTCTTTCTAGAGATATTTCTTCTTTTCCTTGTGAATAACCATATCTCTTAGGAACATACTCAATCTGAGAGCAAGAACTCTTATTTAAATAAGAAATGTATTTACCATTCTCTTTTAGTTAGAGTTTAGTGCATGCCTTTCTCGTGGTATACCTAACTATCTTTATTCTTTCTCCCAAATTATTAACAACTTTGTCCTTATTCAGGAGTACTTTAAAGGCTGTATTTTCTACATTAGGCCAAGGATCTTGTACTTAGGAATAAAAGATTTTAATATATAATTTTTGAGTAGCTGTAAATTATAATAATATGTTTAAAATTTACGAACATGGTTATTAAAATAACACATTTCACAAATCTACAGTTTCATTAAAACCATTAAATACTATTGAAATTGAAAAATTGCAGAACGCTCTTTTCAATGTGCTATCCACTATAGTTTATACTCCATCTATTCTTACTTTATCAATTTCTTCTTTTACGGAAGTATTTGTTATTAGTTGTTCTCAAACTTGAACATTGCTAACTGTAATAGCTCTTCTCAATTCTAGGCACTTTCAGAGATACTCAAATCTAATTATGAATTGAATCTTGGTGATCCATTAATCTAGTCTCTTAGATACATGCTTTTTAAAAGTAAGGTTGAGAACTACATACTTTTTACAATCAAAGTTGAGAAAAACTGTCAAGTTAATAATAGGCCTTAACTGACTATCCTTGAGAATGGATTTTTTTTAATTCTCTTTTCAAGTTATTGAGTTCCTAAAGGTTTTCTCTCGTTCATCTATATTGAGCCTAGCATTCATCAATTTTTCTACTTCGGTTGCTGAAATTTTTCGTTGTTCTGGTGAATCACCAACCACAGCTTTCGCAATGCTTGAAAGTTAGTCCACATCATTATAAATATTTTCTAATAAAGTCAAACCTGAATTGTTACGAGGGTTTACACTCTCTTTAGGTTTATCTATTTATTTTTAGGATCAAATTATTTAGGACCATGTAAGTTGGACTTACCTTTTTTAATATACCATCCACCCTATTACTGTAGAAAAAAGTCTATCTTTTGGTGTAACATTTTTCATAAGTTAAACTCGTTTGTTCTATTTGTATCCTAAGGAATTATCAACATACTTGTCCTATTTTAGGAATATGCAAGCCTATAAACTGAAAATAAATATGCTTTAATAAACATAAAGCATTATTTACTTTAAAATATTCTGAAAATTTATATTTTGAAAGATTTCAATGGAACATAATTCTATTTTAATAATTCTTTTATTTGAAAGTCTATATTTAAAAGAGTTCATTTCTTTAAGTTGAAGAAGAAATGATTTGATAAGGAAGTCAAATTAAGGAAAAAATTAAAAATCATAAGATTTTGAGAGAATTCATTTCAATTAAAAAATTTAGATAAAATTATTCTACTAGTCTTATAAGTTAAAATATATTTGTTTTAAACAAATATAGGATATTTAAGAAAATAAAATGATTCAATTCATTATAAATTTACTCCAAATAATAGAATTCAATTGAATTAAATCAATTAAAAATTTATTTCAAAATAATAGAATATTGCCAAAGTAAGAGAATTCTGTAAATATAATACTTTTCCTGTATTATTTATTTCAAATATGGTCTAAACCTTTTGTTGAAAGGTTAAAAAAAAAAAAAAAACTTTTCTTAATTCTACACCGTGTGGGAGACAGCATTTTCCTTTTTTATGATCTTATTTATGCATCTACATTTTGTTAAGGGAGCTTCTGACTTTACGTGGGTGCAGAATCTGCTTTTCAGGGAGCAAATTGAGAAGCTAAGGGAGGAGGTAACTAAAGCTTTATTCCATATCTATATCTGCATTAATTTGTGTTAAGACTTTTTAAGTGATAATCTGCCCGAAGATTGCTCATTGCTGCATTTTGCCATTTTCTTTGGACATAAACCAGGAGAAATTCCTAATGGAAGAAAATGCAAAGTTGCGGGAGAAGGTATACACGCACGTGCATATGCACATATACTCGCTTACACACGCGTTCGCATGTACACACACACACACACACACACACACACACATATATATATATATATATATATATATATATCCCTCTATTTCTTTGTAATTGTTTTTCTACTTATCTCCAACTTTTATCAACTGATGTAGTGATATTTGTTGGCATAATATAATGAAATCACTAATTTAAATAGAGATTTTTAGTTAAGCTAATGGGTTTCTTGATGGTTGATAATTTTTAGTGTGGAATGCAACCAATGAACATGTCAACAAAGAAGCAACAAACAGTACAAATACAAAACAAAGAAAACATGGAGGTGGTGACAGAATTGTTCATAGGCCTACCTGAGACACCAACTGCCCAAAAACCACAGAGAGTTTGAATAATTGTTACTTCAAAGTTAATCAATTCTTATGCTTATCTTTCTTATTGTTCTCTTCATCTTTTATTTGCTCATCTATTTTCTCTTGAAATAAACTTTGTAAAAATCTACATATGCCTATATGACTAAATGAGTACAAAGCTTTGGTACCTCATAATTGAAGATTGACTAAACTTTGGTAACTGCTGAGTAAAATAACTTGTGTTGTATATTTTCGGATATGATTGTGCTGTAATTAAAATTTCCATATATATGATTATTATTATCTAATTTATTGACCTTGGTTTATGTGGAGGTGTATCGACGCAAGAAATGATGAAAAACTTGGTTCCTCCTCCAACTCCATGTAGAGTACAAGATAAAGATCCTGCATGAATTTTAGACCAAAAAATGGTGTCCATTGACAAGATTATTATTATGATTATTATTATCATTGTTCTCTCTTGGCGTACAAGATTTGGATAGCGTTTGATTCTCCCACCAAAGTTGTGTTAGTTGTTTCCATGGTGGATTGGCAGTTGTCTTATCAGCCGTGAACCTTCCCGGATACTGCGATCTCACATCTAGCTATGAGTGAGACATGTTGATCTGACGTGAAAGCTTCACCTATTGCTTCAAACATTACAATTTGAGCAATAATTGAACCTAGAAATAAGTCAACAAAAAGGTGGAAAGAAACAGTAATTTAGCATTTAAATTTTTTTATTATTTAATCACTTTTTTTTTTCAAATATGAAAAAAATTATTACGTCAAAGATAATAGAGTGCAGATATTAAAAGACTAAAAATAAGTTGAACTTAGTTTAAATATAATCAAGCCAAGCACAATAATAATAAAAAAAAAACTCTAATATATAGCAAACCCAATATGGTTAAAAAACGGAACAACCATAATTAGTTGTCGCTATAACTGAGCCATCTCTAACTCTATAATAGCTATTAGAAGCATGAAACTTAAACTTGGAGATGTATTTCTAAATTAGGATTTAGTGGCTAAAACATATATTGGAGATCTCATCATAGGAAAATAGGAGTGGAGATATATCCTTAAGACCCTAAAGGTTTAATTATCTCTAATGCTATCATCACCATTAAATAATGCCAATTTTAGATTAAAGGAAATATTTCGGTTAAAATGCTGCACCTTTCTACATCACTATGAGGATAGGTACGTAGAAATAATTTGCTTTTGAATTCATATATATGCCCAACAAAAGAAATCTTAAATAAAGGAAGTAAAAAAAAAACCCCAGATGGATAGTAAAAGGGATAAAACAGCCCAGTAAAAAAAAGATGAGATCCATCATTATTTATGATTATAAGTAAAAGAAAACAAACGAAAAGAAAAACAAGAAAACAAGAAGAGGCATATTGCGATCTTAGAAGCAACATGGGGAAAAAGATCAATGATCGCATTAGAATTTTGATTGAGAATAAAATTAATATATATATATTAATGGCAAGTCTAGTGATCAAATTTACTATGATATTTTTTTATATCATTTCAGCTTCAATTTAATAATTATTTTCTTTAATTTTTAATTTTTTATTCATTATAGATAGTTAATTTGTACTACATGTTAAGCAAGGTTGTCATGAGAGTTAGATCCAATGTTATATGGTGCCAAAAAAAAAATGAAATTTAGTTCTACAAATAATAAATATAGTTGGATATTAATAGGTTTAGAAATTAAGCTAAAATAGCAGTCTACCACTCTCACGCAAAAAAGTCAGAGAGCCTAATCCAAATAAAGAGAGAGTTTTTTTTTTTTTTTTTTTTCTTCTTAGCGAAAAAATGTATAACCCATTCAATCAAATAAGGCTTTCTACGTACATAAATTAAAACTTTAATATAAAAAATATTCTAATAATTTTATATACACATCTCAATCACATTTATAAACTTTCATATTAACTTTAACTACATGTTTGGCATTTTTTTTTTGGAACAAATTTTGGCAATATTTCAAATTTAGAACATTTTCAGTAATATATTTCATTTGGGGTTAAGATTTTTGCATTATCTAATTTCAAAACCATAAATAATCTCTTATCAAAAAATTAAATAAAAGATATAAATATTTTAAAGTGAAAATGAAAGAAAAAGGGCCGAAATAATTTACAAATAGAAAATGAAAAAAAGAAAAAGAAAGTGTATTTATCATTCCTTACTTCCACTAATCACGTTGCTTACATAGTAACATAAACTATTGTAAAGAATATGGAAATGGATAAATTTGTATACTGAATTCCTTTAATAATTTCAGTCATTGTAGATATACATTTGTCATTAAATAATATATATATATATATATAGGACTAGAAATTAAAAAAAGGAAAGGAAACGTATCTAGATATAGTAAGAGCTAAGTTCGGGCCAGAGCATCCTCCCTAGCCGTTAAATGTTTAAGACAGACAATAGTTCAGCGTCTATATAAACATTTCTATCCCTTATTATATTTACAGTTTCGTTATTTTTTTGTTTTTATCATATATTACAATTTGAACTTAATATTTTAAACGTAATTACACTTTTAAATTTTTTAAGAAAACATATAACAAAAGTATTTTGTAATTTTACATTTTTTATTTTAACTCTTAAAGTTTAATTTGTATTACTTTACTACCTTTTAATTTGAAGTGTTAGTCAAATAATGGATAAATTAACTAATATCGTTCATCTTATTGATATCACAGAGAAATATCATATTTTTTTTATTAAGTTTGTCATTCACACATCAAAAATAGGTTGCATTTATTCGCACATTATTTCTTAAAAAATTAAATAAATTACCAGCTCAGGAATTTTCCACCATTTTTTTTTAACCAATCAAACATCCTACTTTTCCTTTAAATTCACAACATCATTTTTTTTTTTCAAATTAAAATCCTAAATTATCAAACACAAGGAAAAAAAAAGAAAAACCACCAATAACTAAAGATATAATTGGCTTAATGATTAAAAAAATCTAAAAGAATGCGTATATTTGTAATTATAGCATAAACTTATAAATTTTACAATTGACACCTATTTTTAAATTTTAATAATAATTATAGGAAAATTATAAAATTATGAAAAAATTAGTGTGCTTATTATCTATTTATTAATTAATTTTTTTATAAATTAAATATCAATTATAGTTTAATTACTATTTAATCAATTAAATAGCAATTAAATATAGTCTAATAAATACACTTTTTTTTCTCTTAAATTTATGATTTGAGTATAATAATTAGTAAAATTCTGAATCTCAATTTGCAAAATTTAGAAACTTAAACTATAATTATAAATATATCACACAATTTTAAATTTTTTAATATTAGATCAGATTCAATTAGAATACACCCATCTTCAAATGTTAATTCTAGTGGGGAATCCAAGCCCAGAAAATCAGATCACAACACCATATGTCTTTGTCCCTCCCGCGAGCTCGCAGGCGAAGTCTCCTCCATCTGTCAACAATTCTTTGGCCATCATCGCCGTTCCCAAGTTCCCTTCAATAATATCTGACATATTGAAGGGTTAGCGTTTGAACCGCAACTTTCCCCTAATAATAAAGTCCGAGCTTGGCCCATAAAATATGACAATGAGGACAGCAATTATATTGTTCATTTTGGCAGTTACCTGTACTGACACATTCGTAATTCGCACAAGTTTTTCATTCCCCCCTATCCCTTGTGTAAGCCCCATATTCTTTTTTATAAATTTTTCCATTGAAATCCACTTTTTGGAATAAATCATTTTATTCAATGAATTCAAAATAAATGTAAAGTAGGTGGAATATGAGGATTGCGATTAGCCGCCCACTTTAAATTCCTTAAAAATGCAAAAATTATTAGCGTTAGACACTGATTATTAAGTGTGAAACTAATGATATATATAAATATATATTGTCAAAATTCATAAATTTGTACTTATAAAGTTATATAAGTGATGAAAACCTAAAAATGAATATTTTTAAGATTTTAGTTTAAAATATAGAATATAAATTTCTAATTATTTTCACACTCTAAATATCTTAAAAATTAGAGTTTGATTAATTAACATGTACTTTTTCGTAATGTCAAACGTCAAGTATTAAATATGGAGCTAATGAAAATACTTATAAATTATTAAAATTCACATAATTATAGTTTTAAGATTATAAATTAAAATTTGGAACATAGGTCATCCATACCTTCTCCTCCTAACAAAAACTAATTTGCAAAAACAAAAAAAGAAAAAGCATAACCGAAAGGACAAAGTTACCCAAGTTTGAGCTTGAAGGTTCTAGTCTACCACTCTAGACAAACTGTTGCTTATACACAATCGAAGCAAGAAAAGGAAAGGGAGAGAGACAAACAATAGATTGAAATAGAAAGATGGGATCCTTGAGTGTTGTTCCTGTCTTCCCGGGAAATCCAAGACCTTTTCTTCTTTTTGAACAAAACAACTCCAGCTCCTCCTTTCTTCCACCTAGAAAACCCATTCCTGTACCTACCTACTTTAATAATTTTCTTATTTTATATGCATATATTATTATTATTATTATATATATATATATATATATATATATATATATATATATATATGTGGGTTTCCATTTTCCATGGCTAATTTTTTTTTGCTTCAACAGATGGCGAGGTTAATTGGGCCAGCGATGTTTGAGGCTTCGAAAAGAATGGTGTTAGCGGGAGAAATGAAGCGACAGTGGAATAAGCAACTGCTCCGGCCAAGGACTTGTGGCGATGACCAAGAACTTCGCTTTATTTGCAACAGGAAAAAAAAAATGCAGTGTTGTCGGGCTCCTCTGTATGCGACGCTGTTGCTTCTCTTCTTATTATTTTGTCACTTTTGTTAGCTGATATTTTAGTTAATTAGTAAGTATCATCATAACTTCTTGTCATTAAGATTTTGTTACCCTAGTGCTCTTTTTTATCTTTTTTTTTTTTTGGGTGTATTTTGGAGTTGCTATTGAAATATTCTACTGGCAATAATTTTTTTTTCCTTTCCTGATAAAATGAGGTCATTTTACTATTTTTTTATTAATTATTAGTTGTTTTATCTCTTTTTTTAAAAATATGTATTTAAATTTATTATTTTATTTTTTTATGAGAATTGTTATTTTTTTTTGAAAATTTTGATAATTTGAAATTTATTATTCTGAATATTATTTTTTAAATTTATTTTGAAATATTATATAAATTTCAGTATAAATTATGATACAATATATCATATTTGATTACAATTTTTATAATTAATAAAAATATAAAGTTATTAAAAAAGTTTACAAAATAATTGAGTCTATATAGCATTATTAATAATAATATTGAAAATTGATTTTATATTAATATTCTTGATTAAAATAGAGTTATTAAAAATATTTACAAAGTAGCATTATAATTTTGAAATTTAGTCAATATATCACTATTAATAGTATTGAAAATTGATTTTATATTAATATTCTAGATTAAAGAACATTTTATTTTACAGATGAAATAAGCAAGTTATGATTAAAGATATCTTTCTTATTCAAAAAAAAAATCATAATTTATTGTCATGATTTGAATGATGATATATTATTATTTAAGGTGAATGTTTCGATCTATACTTTTCAGCATTTGCATTTCTCATTATTAGCTACTTTATTTAGTTTTTGTTTTATTACTGTCTAAGAAATTTTTAGATTTTATTCAATTTTATATTTTTTCTCCAATCAATTTAAACAAATTTATTTTCCTTAAAAGATCTACCTCTTCATATTTATAATTTCATTTAGCCAATTTTTTACGTGGATGAATGATAAACCAATTCAAGAATTTAAAAATTAGAATAACTGATAAAATCATTAAAAATAGAGCTATGAGCAATTCGAACGTGTATTTTACTTGTAAATTAAAATTATTTACTGCCAAATCTAAGCATACAACATAACTCTCTGCCAATTTTTTTTTAAAGTCTAAAATAAAAGAGTAAAGTGCCAAAATTTTAGTGTTTAGTATTATTTTTATTTTTAAAAAATAAAATGTAATTTTTTTAAAAAAAACGTTTTTAGATAAATACGAAAAATAGTATTTTTAAAAATGTTTTTTAGTTTTTTTTGACAGAAAATAAAAATCAGCAGTGGTCCATACGTAAGGAAAGCCAACAACCCCGAATCCTCACATCTTGCACTGGTCCATACATAGGGAAAGCAACAAACTTCAGTTTCAGGTGCCCAGAGTTAAAACCAGTAAAAATTTACTCTCTCTGTATCTTGAATTGAGGAAGAGAGGGTTTATTATATTATAACAGAGGGATGAAAGAATATGAGGTTAAAGGGGCTGGAGAACTGAGAAGAACATAACGCAGCATCGCTTCAGAGTTGGTCCCGCCGACCAACTTTGCGTGTCGTGGGAAACAGAGTCCGCTGCAAATCATCGTACCGACGACGAGACGATCTTTCAAAATTTATTACTAATTTAGCTACAAAACAAATATCTTTTTCTACTTTTTAATAATTTTTTTTGGTAAATAGTTTTTAATAATTGCGTCACTTGCACAAATAATATGTCGTTTCTGTTTACTATATTCGACTGAAAAACCTGTGGGATGAGTTAGCTATTATGGATCCCATAACTACTTATGTATCTGGTGTTGGCAAGAATTAACAGAAATAAATTGATGCAATTCTTGATGGGATTAGTACGTACTTGGATTTTGTTGATGGATTTATTTCCAACTGTGAACAAAGTTTATGATATTGAAAATTTTATCTCATAGACAAATGGCTTCTTATATAATGGATTCTAACTGCCTTTTTTCGTGAAACCTCAGTCTAATTCTAAGTCTCCTTCGACTAACTGAAAACAAGAATTGAGAAAGGCCAAATATCCTACAAAGTTCGGTCACTGCTGGTAATAAGGTTGGGCAAATGGGAGATGGTTGTTTTCACCTCCATGGTTATCCAAAAAATCAAAGGAACACCACCAAGAATTATTGCTCAAGCTAATACTCGTGTAGTCACTGCAAAGGATACACTACAAAGATTGGAGAACCGTATTCATCAAGTGATGATGAAATTCTTTAAAGACAAAGAACATGCTGTAATCTATAGTCCAAATGCTGTGAATTTTGCTAGTAAGTTTGCCTTTCTCAGGTTTTGTTGCGCTGAAATAATAAGTGAAGATTCATGGATAGTAGAAACAAGAGCTACTGATCATCACATGATCCCTTCCAAATATCTCTTCAGTTTCTTACCTATTACTATAATGTATTTTAATTTATCTACCTAATGGTATTATCACTAGTGTCGCTCATACCGGCACTATTGCCTTACATAACACCGGATATCTACACAGTGTTCTGCACATTCTTATTTTTAAATTTAGCCTACTGTCTCCATAAGTAAACTTCTTCAAACACACTAACTAAAACTAAACTAGTATTGGCCATTTTAATTTTCAGTTATTTCAGTCTTTGCAATTTCAACCCTATGTAAATACCATATTCTCTCCTCATTCTAAAAATAAAGAGAACTTTTCTTTGATGTCAAAACTCTATTTCTTGTTCTGTATCACATTCAGTTTCTTTTTATGACTGGTATACTAGATTAGGTCACTTCTCTATTAAGAAACTAGTGACATATTTCTGTTTTAAAAGATGTCATAGATCATAATTTTCAATGCGATTTAAATCCTCTTATGTTTCATTTAATATGATCTATCATGTTTAAATAAATCCAACCATTTATTTAAAACAGTAGAGATTTAATTTTAACAAATAACTTTTTACTTTCACTTTTGAAAATTTAAATCTAATTTTTTTAATGAAATTTCAAATATATGATTGGATTTATTCAAATATGATAACATCATGTTAAATGAGATATGAGGGAATCTAAATCCATTTTCAATGTTTGATTTGGGATATTACCTCCATTATTGGTGCTAAAAAAGGAATTTCATTACTGTGGATGTTGCCCATGAAGAAAAATCTTCACCTACCCTTAGGTTTTTCTGGCACTAAAAAAGGATACAAGTTCTATGGTTGACAACATCATAAGATTTTCATTGCTGTGGATGTTGCCTTCATTGGAAGTCAATTTCCTTTTGCTAATTTACCTTCTTCTTCTTCTTCTTCTCCATCTGTTAGTTTGCGTCACCATGTTCCTAATTCTTCTCTTATTTTTTGTTTCTCCTTCTTCTGCTGTCCCAGATTGCTGCTTATCTGATACTTCTGTATTACCTACTTCTCCTTCTTCAGTTCCTTGTTTTTCTGATACTCGTATTTCTTCTGCTCCCGTTTCTGTTTTGTGAAAAAGCGCCAGAATCCCATTTCTTTCAGTTACATCAGGAACTCATCCATCTTCTTACCCATTAATGATCTTGAAGGTATTGATAAAGTCAAGGCAGCGTTAGATGCAAAATTCACCATTAAGTATTTGGGGCATATATGAAACATTTTTTGGTCTTGAGTTTGCTTACTCTTCTGAAACGAAGGACTTTTCTTAATCAATAAAAGTTTATTCGTGATCTTTCACAAGAAACTAGTTTATGGGATGCTAAACCTTCTCCTTTTCCACTTTCTCAAGATCTCAAGCTTACTTCTGATACTGGTTCCTTACTCTCTAGTCTTGATCGGTATCGTCGTCTTATTGGTAAACTCTTTTACATCAATCATACTCGGCTAGGTCTTAGTTATGTTTTACAATGGCCACTCCTCAAAACCACATATGGATGCTTAGTGTTCAGGCACCACTAACTTTGGCTAATTCATCTCTTTTTTCTCTCTGTGTTTTTCTTTTCCCCCTTTTTGTAATTATCCTAATCGAAATCCTCATTTTTTCTCTTCAAAATTTTCTTTTTTTTTTTTTTTTTGTGTGAAAATTTGAAGCAATGAGTTGTGAATTAGAAATTGGATTTAAAAATTAGGATGACAATATTTGAAAAATTCGCATAATCTGACTTTTAAATGAAATAAATTGAAATTCAATGCAATGTAAATTCATCTAACCTTAAAAAATTTTGACAATATGAATACTTTTGATACTAAATAAAATTATAATTATTCTAAGTTAATAATTAATGGAAAAGTCTATTATGACAGGCATACACACGTAGTTAATAATGAACTAACAATTTTAATGATACTAATAATTTCATATAAATAAAAAGGAGTAATTATATTTATAATTAGCTTGATGTGTGACTTGAGATGCTGCATCCCATATGGTGTAGCTCCTCCATTTCTTATCCCCTACTCAGACTACAAGGATAATCTAACTCTAATCCGTCCTTTCACAAAAAAATAATTTACTTTTAAAAAATATTTTTTGATATTTAAAAATATTATAAAAATATTATTTTTCTTTTGATTTATGAAATTATAATAAAATTTAAAATGTAACTATTTTATATCATGCTATTTATTATTTAATATAAAAAATATATTAAAAATAAAAATTTTTA
The DNA here is from genome assembly GCA_949677035.1 of Omphalea diandra. Taxonomy (NCBI): domain Eukaryota; kingdom Viridiplantae; phylum Streptophyta; class Magnoliopsida; order Malpighiales; family Euphorbiaceae; genus Omphalea; species Omphalea diandra. The sequence goes on along the minus strand of CATIWR010259180.1, from coordinate 19,772 downwards.
ATGAATGTCTATAATCAATAATAATTAATGATTATATATATATTAGTTCTTTTTAATTTAGTTGAGTTTATTAAATCTGAAAATGACCTCCTATCTTTAAAGGGAAAAGTTATTTTTTGAAAAATATTTAATTTTTTAATTAAAAAACTATTTTCTAGTAATCAATTTTTTAAATATAATAAATATAAAAATATCATTTTTTTCAAAATAGACGAAGAGCCTCCAACTTCAAAGCGCAGTAAAATAACGGCAAGAAAAGGCCAAAAGTAGAGAACACGTGTCAAGTAAATGCACTTACGTGTGGCGAATTAAGGGCAAGAAAAGGCCAAAAATAAAAGAACATGTGTCAAGTAACTCCACTTCCGTGTGGCGAATTAGCCATCCCCTATTACTTGAAGCAACTACTAACCAACGTCCACTTCGAGAACCATGGTTAAGCTACTGTTACCCTTCACGCATCTGACGTATCAAGACTCGGCTCCTCCAAACTTGTTGCTTTTGCTTCTTTCTTTATTTTGCTCCTAAGTCCCCATTTCAAAACTGAGCATACAAGCAAAAGCCAAAAAGAAAAAGAGAAAAGAAAACAAACTTTTTGAAGCCTCCAAAATTGAAATCTTTAGTCTCTTAATGATCTTTAGCTAAAATTGACTGAGCTTCCATTGAGTTGGGAGGCAGAACAAAGATGGGCACTTTGGCTATTCATCCTCTGCTACCTTCAAAGCCAAGACCTTCTATTTTTGAGCTGAACAGCCCTCTCTTTCCCTTTAGAAGAAAACCCAAGGAGAAGATCCTATCTATTAGTCCTGTAAGTTTCGATTTTATTTTAACAAATTTTTGTTTTTTTGGATTTTATTATTGAATCTGATTTGTGCGTTTTCATTGGACCAGGTGGCAAGATTATTTGGTCCATCAATCTTTGAGGCTTCAAAGCTAAAAGTGTTGTTTGTAGGGGTTGATGAGAAGAGGCATCCAGCAAAGTTGCCTAGGACTTACACATTAACACATAGTGATATTACTGCTAAGCTTACTTTGGCCATCTCACAGACTATTAATAGTTCTCAGGTGGTTTATTATTGTAATCAATGCTTGATTAATGTGCAATGCCCAGATGCTGAATCATGCTTTTTCAAGTAAAAAGATCCTTTTCTTGTTCAATCTGGTTATATCATTTTTTATTTCTTCTTTGTAATTTTTTTTTTTTTGGGGTTAAAACTTCTTTGTACCTGAAATCTTTAAATTATTAGTTTAATTAAGAACATAGGAAACAGGGGATATTGAAAATTATATGTTATAAATTGAGTCACAGAATACACAAATGAGATGTGGGAAACTCAGAATCTTATTGGTAAATATTTGATCTTTTTAGGTTATGAGATATAAAAAGTGGAAGACAAGGCATCAACGTTTCTTTATACAAAGTAATAAGATGTGTATCTCTAATATGTAAGCATCATTAGTAAAAACCACAAACATAGAAAAAAGGGTATTTGGAATTTTTATTTTATAGAATATAGATTAGTTGCTAGATTTCAATGATGATTTCTTGATCATAATCTTTTGATTCATCACCCGAAGGATTCACTTGCAGTTGCAGGGTTGGTCCAACAAATTTTACAGAGATGAAGTGGTAGCAGAATGGAAGAAAGTGAAGGGAATGATGTCTCTTCATGTTCATTGTCATATAAGTGGAGGCCATTTTCTATTAGATTTATGTGCTAGGCTTAGATATTTCATCTTCTGCAAAGAACTCCCTGTGGTAAATATGTCATCAAGTTCTCTTGATTAGTGATTTAATCATAATTAGTAAATGGATTTTTTCAAATTTTTTTTCCCTCGATGATTAGGTGTTGAAAGCCTTTGTTCATGGAGATTGGAGTTTGTTCGACAACTACCCGGAATTGGGAGAAGCTTTGGTTTGGGTTTATTTCCATTCTAATATTCCAGAATTCAGTAAGATAGAGTGCTGGGGCCCACTCAAACATGCAGGAATACCAACTTCTGGTGTTGTCTGTGAGCCCCACGAAAGCAAGCAGCAGGAGAACCCAGCAAGTAATTGGGACTTACCCGAGCCGTGCGAAGATAGTTGTGAATGTTGTTTCCCACCAATGAGCCTAATCCCTTGGTCACAAAAATCCCATAGTGATGGGACCCAACAGAACTTTCAACAAGCAGCCCAAAAACCCTAAAATGGTCTGTCCAATTGTGCCTTGTTGTTTACAAGTACTTTATTATTTATGTCACGTGGTGTTCGCACATGTACAGTCATTAAACTGTGAATATATGAATATGTTATAAATGCAGGAAACTTCTCAAAAACCGCATCACATTAAAATGGTGATGGGCATTTGAGTTGAACTGATGATGCTTCCCCCTGGTATTAATGATATGGGGGTATTTCTCTCTCTCTCTTTTAATAGAAATTATTTTTAGTTGTATTGTAGGATGAGTTCTCAGTTTATTATGAAGCACTAGTGATAATTTCATTTTCGTAATGTTACATTCACCATACTTCTTACTTTGCACTTCTGTCACTGATTTAACAGAAGAACAAATGGAAATATAATAGATTGAGAAAACTCAGAAGAAAAAAAACGGAGATTCGTGAGAATTGGAAATATTTTACTCGGATAAAATTTATAATGATTTATTTACAAAAGCTATAATATGTGCTGCACCACAATGTTCAAAATATTTTTCCATTTTCATTGATATACAATGCGAGGAGCATTTAGTAATACAAGAAACACCTCTACTATACAATTTATAAATCAAAGTGGCAAAGAAAAAAAGAACAAATATAATTTCCAGGAAGTCAGGAACCACCAGAAGTTCCATCACATCCCCTTCCCCACGTCTAGCCCTTTCAGGTCTCCGCAGATTTCCTGGCTGATGTGAGTTGGTTTGAGAAAACCAACCTGATGAGCTTCATTTTTGGACAAGAATTTTCAAGCCCACAACATATTTGCTATCTTTTCTTCTTGAGCTGAATCGGCTGAAGATATTTCTAATTGAAAAAAGTTGCCATGAATTACCGGATTGTAGTCCTTCCTAGAGATGATGCTCCGATTTCACTGTCAGTGTTCTGCATTAACAATTAATCCATAAGAGTTGGTCTTTAGCAAGGCTAGAGGACTTATCAGAAATTTGATTTCCAAAGCACATGCAACAAGAACCATGTCTACTATTAGCATCCTATGATACAATAAAGCTCACATTACTGTTGGCAAATAAGGATATAGAAACACTTTCAATTTTATTTATTGGAAAAGAGTCTTGCTTTGTTTTTCTTAAAAGTTGTACCCCTCCCATGAAAATAAACTGACACTACAAATTTGTGCATGAGAGAAAAGCTCTGCAAGAACAGAGAAATGGGGAAAAAAAGTACAAATGTTAAAGCTAGATTAAATTATATCCAACTATGGTAGTGCGTAAAACATAGGTGGGACAAACATAATGATATTCATAATCAAATGAAGAATTTACCCGAGATTTAGGGGAAGGGAAAACATTCCAAAATCGTAGAGTTTCATCCCCTGCTCCCGTGACAATCGTCTGAAACATAAATAATTATTATATATCTTAGAAAAGAGGATACTTAAAAGATAAACTCTAGGCTTCACATGACTGCTTACTTATCAAGAAAAGAGACACCAAAATTGTTGGAGGAGGATAAACTACCTGTCCATCAGGTGAGATAGCAAGATAAAGCACTCTGTATGTATGACCTGTAAGAGTTGCCAACTGCAAAAGCAGAATAAAATCTTAAAACAAAATTAACAAGAGATAGTTTCATATTGTCCTAAATAGAGTAAGTTTTGTACCTTTGACATGGTCGGGTATCTCCAGACTATTATTTGGTTTTGAGAGTACCCATGTGTGCTAACAAGTTCATTGACGTTCTTGGACCACACAAGATTGCATACCTGCCTCAAGTAAAAGATGGAAATCAGTAAATTTAAGCATTTGGGAGGAAAATGAGAGGGAGGGAGGGGGTGGATTTCTTTTGGTTTTTGTTGGGGGGAGGGTGATGAATGGGCCCTGATTCAGAGTTACAATAGCTTTTTTTTTTGTAATTGTTATGCATCAATTACTTCAAAGAATTTTATTTTTTTTTCCCCTTTGCATATTGTCAAGTATCTGCAGAACACATATTTATCATTAAAATAGACTGTTCATATTGATTGTACTTTCTTTCTTCACCACGTATGAACTAATTCACAGATGCATCTCCCTTTTTTCTTGCTAAGTTTTTACAGAAAAGGTTTTTGGCATTTAAAAAAAAAGACATACATAACAACAGGAGCAGACCATAAATAGCAATCCATGCATAAACATGCACAAAAATATATTTGTTGGCTCTTGAAAATGTATCATGAGTAAAATTCAAGTAGGCCTTTGAAAATGCATCATGGTCCTAGGAAGAGCATAACATTAACACCCATCTCTCCTCTATATCGCTGCTTATCTTCTTCAGTAAATAGTAATGTATTGTTGGTCATCATAAAATTTATAGCTAATTAAGGTAGAAGACTAGTTGTGGATCCAGTTCTGCTTGTTACTTTATGCCTAAAAGATTTCTTATGCAAATGGTTAACTGCGTCTCATGGTACATCTTTCAATTTCAGTTCACTTGCAACTCAACTCAACTGATTGATGGCCAATGAACAAAAAGTAGTTGCACTAGTTGAGATATGCTGAGAATATACGTGCTGGAAAAAAAAAAAAAAAAAAAAAAAAGAAGATAAATGCAACGAAACAATTACTGGAATTCAAACCTTTTTCTCTATGGATGCATATATCTAAATGGGCATACAAAATAGGAGATAAGTACTTCACCTGACTGCCAGTGTCTATGCAGCTAAGATGTGAGTTTGTGGTTGTATTCCAGAACCTTATGCACCGGTCAGCAGTCCCACCTCCAGATGCCAGAAGTCCATGAAGATGGGGTGACCAAGCAATTGCCTTTACAGCGGCAGTATGCTCACAATATTTTAGCACAGGTTGAGCTGAATGTTGGTTCCAAACAAAAAGCTGCATATGAATGACAAAAATTTAGTTTCCAATGTGGGAAAAAATGAATGCTGTGCAGTAATTGTGACGAACACATACAATGAAAAGACAGTATTACTAGACACCTAGGCTTAGCCTAATGGTAGTGTACCTGTCCTCGTGACCTTTATATCTTGGACTCGAATCCCCCTCCCCTATTGTAATTGTTGATCAAAAAAAGAAAAAAAAAAACAGCATTACTTACTCTATTGTCATTTCCCCCAGAAGCCAACTCACGATTATCATAAGACCACTTCAATCCACATACCTAAATGAGAAACAGTTATCATTAAGTTGACAATAAACAAGTTCAGTGTACAAAATGGCAGCTAAAGCATATAAATTTGAACAAAAAATACCAAGTGATAATTTGAAAATCCATGGGTAGCACAAAAAAGCAGAATAGAGATTCTAAACGAAGTCCCAAAAAAAAAAGGTAAAGAAGGTAAAATTAATTGGCCAAGAAGTCCAATCAAGTTAACTGTTAAAAGCCCAACCTCTGACTTGTGCCCAGAGAGTTTGCTAACAAAGTCTTCCTGAGCACGTATATCACGTTGAAGAATACTTTTATCCCGGCTACCAGAAGACAAGAGAGATGAACTCCAGGCTAAGGCCCCAATACGTAATCGATGGCCCTCCATGGTTCTTACTCTCTTGCAGCGACAAGCATCCCATATCTACACAAACATGATTAAAGGTATTAGTGAAATAATGCTATCTCATAAAAAAAATGCAAAAATCTAGCAAGAACAGATAGTGAAAGTGTTTTGCACAGGTGAGGTACAAATGTGACATATTTCCTACATATCACCCAGGCACAAAGAACACAACCAACTAAGCACCATAGACTTGTGACTTTGCAAAAGCAAGTTAAAAGGCTGAACTGGGAGGCTTGTAAGAAACATGGTCCTTTTTCAAGAAAATCATAGCCAAAAGCAACCTATTAGGGAAGAGTTAAATCTTCAAGTTCCAGACCAAATCTTTTTGCCACAGCAAGAATGTAAATGCAAAAAATATCAGACCAAAATTTATGTTTCACTAAAAATATCCATTATTCATTGGAAACAAGGTTATGAAGGGCCAGGCAAGTTCTGATTTCCTTCTAGAGGCCAAGCGCACAACTTGTTGGACATAAAAACTGCCCACTCCTCCATTCTTCGCAATAAATTACAACATGATGTCATGCTCCAAGAAGCTATATGATCAAGAATGATGATGTAATTGAATAACATAAGGAAAATTCCAGCTGAATCTATTGGCATGGTTTCAAGCTATTTACAATTGATGGAATTTTGAAAATCTATTTTCATTCCTCAAATTCTCCTCTGGTGTTGCTATGGCCATAAGGTGATAAGGAAATTTCTAGGATTCTCGGAGCACTAATAACAGGTCCTATAAAATCTTCACAATTCACCAATATGTACAATATGTTTTATTAACATCAGCAACTCACAAGGTCTACTCGATAAGTTTATTCCATTAAGGCTAAACTCTTGCTGCAACTAAGCCAGTAAAATTTGAAATGGGAAAATAAGTTTGAACTTTGCCAACTCATACTTAAAAGTCAAAATCTAGATCATCATCTTTTTTATTATCCAAGAGTTTGGATCAAAAGAATTTTTGAGGTCATAAAAAACTAAATTATGATTAAGTTCAACTATGAAGGCATCTACCAGAGAACAATATCAACCTAGTTAAGATCAATTTGTTCACTAGATACCAGAAACAGAACCCCTAAACTTACGCCTGCCCAAAGGTCAAGCATGACTGAAGAAATCCCAATAAAACGTCCCTTTAACCAATAGTTAAGGATCAATTATACAGAAATGGTACAAACTAAAACATGCTACCATAGTTCACGTATAAAAAACACCCAACATTATCACTCACCTGCACTTTTCCATTGCTAGTTCCAACGGCTAGATGTGTTCCATGGTGAGCCCATCCCACCGAACACACGCTATCATCAATCCCCAAATCACACAATTTTGTGACCTAATTCACCAAACCAAGAATGAGTGAAAATCCACAAACTTATCAACTATAACCTCAAAAAAAAAAAAAAAAAAGCACAGTTACTCTCTCACCTTGCTACTACAAGCATTCCATAAGTACACACAATTCCCCAACCCCACCGCCAGCACATTATTCGCCGACCAGTCCACCAAATTCAAATAAAAATCATCTTGCAATGCCGGTGCATCCAATACCTAAACCAACAAAAACCAAAAAAAAAGAAAACAAAATTCAAAAAAGATAATTCCTTTTCACAAATTAAGAAAGAAAAACCCAAATATCCCCAAAAAAGAAAAAGATAAAAACGTTAACCTTATAAGGTGATCTTGGAACCTTCCTCGGGGTCTTAACGGGGCTATGGCTAACCCCAGGCCGCTCCTCATCAAACCCGAACGGGGAAAGCGAGTGCATGGACTGCCTCGTCTCCGTCTTGAACCGGAAAATATTCCGGCCAGGCGACTCCCTCTTATCCGGCGTGTAGGGCCCAAATAAAGCAGACCGCAGTAGCGCCGCATAAGCACTAGAAGAATCCTCCTTTCCGCCATCGGCCGAAGGATGAATCGCCGGCGACGGCGGCATAGAGATGTTAAAAAGGGCGAAATTGGAGCTGGATCTGCTAGGAATAAACCTATCGGAGTAGATGGTCCTGGACGGCGAGATGTAGTGATTGGAATTGATCATGCGATTGACGTGGTCCGACGGAGTTCGGGTTTCGAGGTCGAGAGACGGGCGTGGCATCGTGGAAGGAACATTGAGCTGGGATTGGAGTGTCGATGGTCGTACCGGGGGATCGGCCATAGGAGATTAATGCAATGTTGACGAAGAAGAAGACGAAGAAGGGCTTGGGTAGTTGCGGGTATAGGGTAGAAGACAAGACTGTTAATTTTCCTCCCCGGGAAATAGTAATCTCGGTGACAGGTAATTTTGATTATTTGCGCGAAAGTAGAGTTGTTGTTGGGTGTGAGCGAGCATTGGTAAAGGTTATGGTGGAGAAAATCTGGACTGTTTGATTCTTTGTTTTTTTAAAATTTTTACTCCATTATTCTAATCCTATTCGGAGAAGGAAAAGGGTTTTTCTTTCATGTCTGTGCACAGAATAAAAGATAATCTATTAATTTTTTTTATTTTATTACATTTCAGTTACACATTACAAACGTATCATTAAATCGGCGATAATAATTTAATATATTATTTAAATTATGTTTATAAATATTAATAAGTTGAAATATTTTTTGAACAAATAATATTTATTATTTTTAATTTTTATTTTGTATAATCATTTATTTTATAATTTTTTATTATATTTTTATTTATACATTTTAATTAAATAATTTTATATACAAAATCAATATATATATTTTGTTTTGAGATTTAATTTTAGATAAATGATTATAATTTATTAGCTAATTATTTATCTAAGATAAAATTTTAATATTTGTCAAACTAACCATTTGACATATAAGTAATTATAATTTTTATATAAAACTATCTGATTAAAAATAATTTTTTGAGAATAATAAAGATATTTTTATTTATAAATAGTCATTCAAAATCTATAAAAAAAATCATATGACCTAGAGTATTAATATGAAATCAATTTTTAACATTACTAATAACTATATATTAATTTAATTTTGAAATCATTGTTATATTTTAGCATGAATTTTTTTTATGATTATATATTTTAGTCAATTTTAGAGATTTCTACTAAATATAATGGTGTAGCATAACGTAAATTAAAATTTATATAATATTTCATAAAATATATGAGGAAGGATATCGAATAATATATTATCATATATTACTAAACAATCAATTTCAAACTATCAAAACTTTGAGATAAATAAAAATTCTCAACAAGAGAGAGATAAAAATAATAAATCTAAAATAAAACTCTAAAAAAAAAGATAAAACAAAATCAAACTAATAAAAATCGATAAAATAATTCACTTTATTAAAAAATAAATATGAAAAGGACTTGCTACTGTTAAAAGTACCGGCGATGGTTCTAAGGCACTAAAAAAGAATAGTTATTTTTAGAGAAAAAAAAAAGAGACAGTTAGAGTTTTTCTTAATATTTGTGGGTTTGATACAATTAATTAAAAATACCCATAAATAAAAATAAATAATGATTAAAAAACTATAAAATAAACAACTTAAAAATAATTGTTATATATTTCATATTCTAAAAATAAAATAATATTCATTTAATCACATATTTGATAAAAAGATTTTATTTATTAATATTTGTAAACATAATTAAATAATATATTGAATTAGCCGAGCAAAATGTAAATTATTGACTAATTAATACAGATTTCAATCACATATTTATCAAATGATTAATTTGACAAATAATGAGCTGTTGAAGTTTTAAATTTAACACATAACAAAATATTCTCTTAAATAAAATCTGAAATTGAAATTAATTATATATATACATTGATTATACTTTTTTTATCTAGATTAGTACCAAAATTTATTTTTTTGAAATATGAAAAGATAAATAAAATTGATTGATATTATTAGAAAAACAGCCTCAATTATTAAAAGAAGAAAATAATTGTAGTATGCAGTGGACAAATGAACTTTATTCTTATTTCAAAAGAGTAGGGTAAGGCTGTTGGTCCAGAACCAGGGCAATGGATGAAACCAGCCCACTTCACATGCAGATAAGATTTCAGTGCATTAGTCCCAAGCCTCTCAACTTAGTGAAGCAAACAATCCCACTGAAATCTATTCATTTTGTTAGAGCATTAGTCCAATTTAACTAAAAAAAGGACGAGTAAAATATTAGCCACATTTTATATAATCAAGGCCTTAGGTTTTCTTTCCTAATGTTGGTACGTGGCTTGTCTTACGTACTTAGATGCCCTTTAAATTCTTGACCTCTTAGTAATCAACTAATTATCTGTTTAGTAGTTGTCACTTCTTATATTGTTAATCCTTAATACTGTGTAACGTTATTTTGGATGTGGTGCGTGTAGTTGGACCATGAGAAGTTGTTATATTTAAATTTCTCTATTCAAACTAACAAAAAAAAAAAAAAAGAGATATATGTTGATTCAATCTTATTCCTATTTTGGTAAAATAACTTATTTTGGAATTAAAGGAAAAGCAAAAGAAAAATAATATTTCCTCTATTCCAAAAAAATTGTCATTTGCAATTTTCACATTATTTAAGAAAATCACGTTTAATGCTTGATAATTCACAATTTATAGTTTATTTTTTATTTATGCCTTTAATTATATTTTATTAGTTTAATAATTAATGTGAGTAAATTAAAAAAATTTAATTACAATTAACGAAGGTGACATATATTTTGGATCATCTAAAAAAGAAATAATGAATTTTTTTTTTTTTTTTTGAAAAGAGAGAGAGAGAGGAGTAAAGAAAAACGGCTTAACCATTTCATAATCGATCAATGTATACAATAAAACTAATTAGCCAAACAAAATACAGAGCTCTTCAGGGTTTTCCCTATATTTGATTAGCTCGCAAAGGAGAAACATTTGAAGCTTCTAGCATCAATCAATGGCTATAATAATTGTGTTTATCCCTTGGAAGTCACTGTGTCTTTGCTCATGCACGAGGTTTGACTCTGCCACTGACAAGAAAGCAACAACATCTTCCAATATCCTCCTCTTCTTCTTTTCTCAATGTTCCTCCTAACATGCCTACTCCTTCTGCCACAATATCAGCAGACATCATGCTCTTATATACAATATCATATCATGCATCTCTTATTACATGTCATGATCAAAGAACAAAAACTCGTCTTCCAGTAGAACTGAGTACGGGATTCAAATATCATTAATAACAGTACGTTCATTAATTCAAAAAGCTAAAAAAAAAAAAAAAGGAAGAATTATTGACTTTATCACCTATTTACCAAAGTTCAGTTTTTTATTTTTGTGTTTACAAACAAATTGAAGGGATAAAAGAAGAAATTTGTTATGCATATATGATGAGTCAAATCTTTAAATTTTAATTCTATGACAACAATTTTTATTCTGATTACAGGACATGAACCATTCAAGTGTTTAATTAAAAGGAAGGAGAAGTTATTAATGAGAATATATATATATATATATTAAGAATAATTGAAACAGTGATAAAGAAACAGAGTTGTTTCTGTTGTTGAATTATCCTTACTCTGAAATACACAAATCCGTTTTTGCTTCAAACTACTGTTACAAAAAGAATAATAATGTTCATAACAAGAAATGAACAATTCAAGAAAGATGATAAGGTATATACTCATGTTCAATTGCAGGCAATGTCCTTGTAACAGCTGCTGTAGGTGCTCTAACATGGCCAACCATTGAAACTTGCAAAGCTTCTTCTTCATATGCTCTTCTTTCCATCTCTTCCATTCTTGCTTTCTTCTTTACCTTAGCAAACATTGCCACCAAAAGCAACCCTAACAAGAAAACACCTATTGTAGTCCCAACTGAGCTTCCTACCACCACTTTCCACAGGCTGATCTTCTTTCTGATCTGCCCTGTTGGCGGCGGCTGCGGTGTAGGCATAGGTGGGGACAAGATCACCAACCCATAGTGGCCATGCCTTCTTGCTACACAAACATGATGAGATGCAGGATTTTTAAGTGTCACCTTGCCATTATTTTCAAAAGTAGCACAAAGTGGTCTAATTCCCGATGATGGGTTGGTTACATTCGTTGTAATATTGGTGAAGTCTATAGTGATTGGTTCTTCTCCTGCATGGATTCCAAGCTCAAAAGGATTGCTAAGATTCACATCACTACCACCATTATAAGCTAGAAGGCCTAAAATAGGTGACACAAGTTGATATCCTGACAAATCATAGTTAGCATAGTAAATAGATGACCAATTACGTCCCAAGTTTTGTCTAATTACCATCACTCTCTCCACACATGGTTGCACTATTACACCAATTCCCAGACGGAACTCCTTCAGCTGAGCCCCGTATCTTCGGAGACTGCCGCACCGAAACCTCCCCGTGTCGACTTTGATGCCGGAGAAGTTGGCAGGTAAATTTACAGTTTGTACCATGCCTGTCCTGATGTGTAAGTCATAGGACTTGAATGTGTAGTCTCTAATGAGGAGATCAAGAAGACGGGCGGATTTGATGTCTTGTGCTTCAATTATGATGGATGCCAATGAAAGAAGAATTATCAAGCAGAAAGAAAGGGGAGATCCCATATGTGAGAATGTGCGCTGCTTGATTTGCTCAGAACTATAGCACGTCGTTTTTTCCTGTAACTTTCTGGCGGTGGTACATTAAAGGGAAGAGGATTTGATTTCTAGGAAAAATGTTTCCACTTAAGTTTCTCCTGAGGATGTGTAACATGAATGGAGTTGCAAAGAGGAAAGCTGATTTTGCTTGGGGAAATTTATGATGAGAAAAAGCAGCTTTCGGTAGATTAAAACAGAAGAAAGAAGGGAAAAGAAAAGTTCTACTGCTTTGTTTTTCTTATGGCGGTTTACTCTTAGAGAAGATGTACATTAGTTGGAATGTAAACATATTGCCAGTGTTAAGGTGTCAAACTCATAGCAGGAGATAGGTCTAGGATAAAATATTGAAAGTCCATCGATATTTTAATTTTAATCATGAAGGAATCTGTATTATGTTGCCCCTTTTCTGATACAATATTAGACATATATATCGTAAATAATTTTTTTGAAAAATCATCATTTCTCGTCTCTATATCATATAATGTCTGTATAGCAATATTCTTGTGCATGCAACATAATTGGTAGTTTTATATTTATAACATTCGAGGAAAGGAAATAGTTGCTAGGGATGTGTTTTGACAAATAAGAACCTACTAGCATTGCGTTTTGATTTGCTCAGCACATTGAACTAGCAGGATAAATTTTGTGTAGTAGAATTGTGTATGTCTTGGAAGGTGAACTTTGAAGAGGCAAAAGGGTGGTTAAGGACTGAAGGGTCAGGTGGCAAGGTCTGGGAGAAATGATTTGGGGCGTGGGTTGATGATGACAATCTCTACTAAAAGGCAAATAAAAAAAAAAATAAAAAAAAAAGGGGATTGGCGTGCTCATGCGATGAAATGAGGGCATAGGACAGGATAAACCATCTTGATTCTTGAGGGCTCAATAGTCAATATTCTTTAATTGTATTGATGACTTGTCTCCCACTGCAACAGCTTTGTGGGGCTCAGGCTAGCTTAGTTGTGGCTATCGCACTTGTTATTCTTTTTTTTCCTATTAATAATGGGCCCGAAATGCACATGGGAGGTCAACTAATAAGCGTGAGAGCATTTCTATAAGAAAGTTATTTTATTATTTTTTTTTAGTGCCAATGCCTAAATGTCTCTCTTTATTCTTTTGTTATAAAATTGACTATGAAACAAAGCAATTCTTTTAAGACAGGGCTCTTTTTTTTTCCCGTTACAATGGCTTATTTTGATATTTGGTTCATTTTCATGTCAGAAAATTGAATAAAAGATAATTCTTCTTTCAACAATTGGCAATTGTAATATATATAATTATTTGAATTTCTAAAAACTAAATCATAAAAGTGCCAGTTTATCAGTCATAGCCTAGGTTCATAGTGACAATATTTTGTCATCTGGCAGTCTAGAACAAAACTTGAAAAGTTTGACCCATCTAATGTACTAATGAATGATTACTTTCTTGGATTCCATTTGTTAGTCTATAATCTCATTGAAGCAAAAAGAGGAAGCAAGAGAAGGGGGAAAAAGCTTCAATATATAGCATGAAGAAAGATGGGTCAAGTTTTTTGGAACCTTCTGCTAGTTCAAAATGTAGCAGGTGAAATTCCATTATACTAGAAGGGTCAAATACAACACAAAGGAAAATTGGCCAAAAATAAAATGGTAAACAAGATCCATATATATATATATATATATATATATATATATAGGACTTCCCAAAGAAAAACAAGAAAAAAAAAAGTGAAAAAGAAGAAGACGAATCAACGGAAGTTCACACTTGTCTTGTAAGTTAAGCCTACATTCCAATTAGCCGGAGCAACATTCCAAGCAAAAATAGTCTCCTTGGTAGCGTATGAAGTGACCTTGAAAGACAGAGATTGTCCTCCTAGGCTAGCAAAGGCCTGGTAAGAAGCTCCCCAGTTATGGCTCATACTAATCCATCCTGTTTTGCTTCCCTTCACCCACATGTTGGCAATGTCACCACCACCTCCTACATTCATTACATACACCAATAACCAGTACCCATTTCCTTGGAATGAGAATCTAAGCCCGCCACTTCTTACACATGGTACCCTGCATGCATGAATCACATGGCATGAAAGTTATTCACTTTCAATTATTTTTTTTGCAGTAACGTATTTAATTGTTTTTGGGATAATAAATTGGTAGTTAAAACGTCTGTCTTTTTTTTTTTATTATTTGGAGAAGGTTAAAAGATCAAATTTTATCCACTTTTCCATTTAAGAATTCTGGATTTTAGATATTCTAAAAGAAATTTATTTTCTAAGTTCAGACAATAAAATTTATATATGCAGTTTGATTGAAGATCTCAAAATAACTATTAAAAAAAATGAAATCCAGGACTCTTTGTGGTACCTTATTAGGAGTAATCAAGCTACGTGCTCAGCAAAAAAAAAAAAAAAAAAATTTGGTCTAACACATTAGTATGTTTGGCCCACATTTATTTGACTTGGGGAAATTTTTATTTCATCAAAACCGTCATATATATATATATATATAGAGAGAGAGAGAGAGAGAACGAGTTACTCTATATATGAGATTAGATTATTTAAAATTTTTTTCTATACTTATCACTTTTTTTTGTCTTTCTTAAAAAAATTGAAAAAAAATGTCTCTCATTTTTGTTTGTAGTTATTATTTTTTTAATTTAAAAAGTGAAATATAGAATTAATCAACTTTTCTTTTTCTTAAAAAAAATTTACGAAAGCCAATTCAAAATAATCTGATCGATTTTTCTACTCTTATAGGAAATGAGAGTTTTGAATTTAATTCGTTCATTCACTGTTATTGTGGGATTGCGGCTTCCCATGGAAAAAAGAAAGCCTTCGTAAGCTGTTGAAAGAAAGAATTGAGAAGGCACAAAAGATGACATACCTGCGGTACATAACAGGGACAATGCCAGCCTTCCATTGGGCAATTTTCATAAAAGCTGGCTTGGACATGTCAAAGTGAACTCTTGGGGGGTTGCACCATCCACCATTATTAGAGTCTTCACTCCAATTTGGCGGGCAAATGTTTGTAGCAGTCACGGTAGTGAATGGTCCATTGTTGTAGCACCAAGCGGATTGCACACACTTTATTTGGTAACAAGTCCCACATGCATAGCCGTTGTTGAACAATGTTGTGCTCAATGCTGCTGTATCTGTTCCATATCCATTTTGGAACAAATTTCCATATCCGCAAGCCCCTCCTATAATCAAGAAAATGAAGAAACCATTAGTTATATTTTATTTATTTATAAATAAATGTTCATTAAACTACTAATCAAACTAAATTAATGTTCCTTACTTACCCATTGTTGCAGAAGCAGTCTCGTCACCATAAAAAGTGGCGTGGGCGAGGTACCATTGGCTTGGCCGGAATGCGGGCACACCAGTACTATAACCTAGAGCCATAGATGTATCTATGAAAGATGATGATAATGCTACAAAGAAGAAGCTAAGAGTCCATGGATGGAAAAACGAAGCCATAGCTTTTAATTTCCTTTTTTAAAAAAAAAAATTTGGTGTTGCTAATGTTTCTCTAATTAGGCCTTTGTCACAAATTCGACTGCTTCATTGACTTGGATTTGTTTCCTTCATATAATGTTCAAGTTGGCACGAAAACAAAGCCTTTCGTGAGTGCACGAAGATAGTGGCTTTTTTAAGTCAAAATGGTGTTTTAAAATGCATAGAAAGGGTTCATATAAGGTTGTTAACGTGCAGGCAGGTTTTGTTTTGGGTGCTTAATTAAGTTGAATTTAGCATCTGATAATCAATAGAACATTTTTTTGTTTATTGAGTCTAATTACCCTAATTCGTTTCTGTTGGTGATTAATTTTTGGTTGAGAAAAGAAAGAGCCAATCATTATCCACGTAGCAAACTAATATCCAATTATATGTTTATTTCATAACCATCAGGAAGTCCATTCTATTTCTTTAAAAAAAAAAAATCCATTCTAGATAACTCTCCCATTAGATATGGTAAATGAGTTTGGTTAAACAAATTTGGCTATAATTATTACAAGTCGTAAATTAAAAGTGAATCAAATTATTGTAGAAAGAAATTTGAATTATTTTTTAATCGAATTAGATTGCTTATAACATTAATTTTAAACTAAATTTAAATTAGCTTACTTCAGACTGAATTAGGGTGAAATCAATTTAAATTGATCATAGATTGAATTAAGATCAAATTTAATTCAAAAGTTTTTTTTGATAATTTCGAATTTGAATACTTTAATTTTGTTTGAGCTGAATAGAGTTTAGATAATTTTTTTCTAAGCAAACTTGTGTGGTGCCAACTACCATCTTTACCCCTGTGAAGAATTTGATGTCTCACATTTGAACTCTTCTCATGATAATCATTTGGAAAATTTTTTATTAATTTATTGTAAATTTTAAGAAGGTTATCCTTTTATTATAGGCTATAGTATTTTTCGCCATTTAACATATTGAAAAAGCAAAAGTTTGGTTTAAGTGATGTTTGAGGTTATTTAGGAGTGAGTCTCATAATTTAAACTTTTATCATTTTTTATTTTTTTTAGGAAGTCGTCACCTTTTATATTTAATATTAAAAGAAAATTTCAAATAATAAAATTTTAAAATAATATATAAAAATTTATTTGGCAAGCAAAAGAGTCAGATTTTTTTTTACATACTTATAATCAATAAAAAAAAGGACATTTTAAATTTTCTAGATGTAAGTGCAAAAATTAAAATCTCTTTCTTGTTTATTTGAAAATATTTAAATGAGATATGTTATAAGAAATTTATAACATTCTATACTATAAGACATATATTCAATCATTAAATATCTTTTTTAGTAGAATTTGACTGAGATATTGTAAATTATAATTTGTTAGCAGTTTCTTTTATTATCTAATAAGGGTTTTTGAGTTTTATTCAATATCTCTCTCATGGATTAATTCAAATAGACTTATTTATGCCAAGCATAATAAATTCGTAGAAAATTATATTCCTTTTATAATTTCTCAATAAATTTGAACACAAAATAATTAAAGAGAAAAACAGTAATTTACCACTTAACAAATTTTAAAATCATCTAAAATACATGAAAAATGAACACTATGTGTCATATATGATATTGTATTATTATAATTTTAAATATTTAAATAATAATTCTATTGACATGTAATTTTTATCACTTTTAATAATTTTTATTTTTAATAAAATTATCACAAATCATTAATAAATTATATATATAATTTAAAATTTTACATAACAATATATATATATATATAACTGTAAAATTTACATACGTAATTATGATATTTATATGTATTTTTATTAGTTTTTGTGGCAAATTCATTTAAAAAAAAAGAGACTCTCTAAATAAATACGTTAAAAAATTTTGCCTAACAATGAAACACCTATAATTTTTTTATACTTGGTAATTAACATGCTTTCTTAAAATTTATGATTTTTCGGTTATCTATATTATTATATATATTAATTTTAGTTTTAAATTCAATTTTAAATGGGTATTTATCATTTATCAAGTAATTAAATTAATAATATATAATATTTTTGAAAAGCAATAATATACTAATAAATTTTCATTTTGCCATGTGGTAAACAACCTAATAATTAAATGTTTAATTTCTTTAATTAATTAAAATAAAATATAAAAAATTTAATAACATAAAATTCTGCACATAAAAATAATTTAAAAAAATATAATAATATAAAAAATTCTTCAAACGTGCATTTAGTTTTCTATATAATAAGAAAAAATTTAAAAACTAAAAAGATAAAAAATAAAATTATTAATTTTCTTATTTTTATGTCAAAATATTATTATTATTATTATGAAAATATATTATATAAATTTAATTATAATTATTTTATTTAATTTATAATAGTGTTTTATAATGCAATAATATATTACAAAATAATAATAAATTTTATTTATTATTTATAAATTAATCATTTAGTTAATTATTTAATTATTAAACAAAATTAAATTTATTTAACTATAATTATATTGTACAATGGTGCAAATTGTCAATTACTTAATCTAAATAAAGAGGAAAAATTATGTAATTATCTACCAAGATAGAGTTGAACCTGAAGTCTATTAGTCCCGGCCGTCACCTTTTTTGGTTTTTTTTTTTTTTTATTTTATTTTGGGCGGACCACAAAACATCAATAAATCAAGAGCTGAGAAACAGAGAATAGAGGCAAATTTTGCCATGTCATCAATGACAGCTGCTGTTCAGTGTTTTCATTGGTCCAATTAATATTAAGGGGACCATACAATGAGAAAGATCTAAATGGGCCCATATACAAGATCTTGAGACTGGGAGAACAGAAGCTGCAGACAGAGAGATATGGCAGCAGCGGCGGCTTCCAACCACCAGCGCCAACATCCATTGCCACCACCGCTTCCAAGAAGGACCCACCCTCCCACACATCGGCCCGGCCACGAACTCATCATCAACCGCGAAAAGGTCTTATTTATTATCAACTATGCTTATTAACATAAAAAATCCCTTTTTTATGTTATTCTATAGCTAACATTTTGGTTCCTTTTGCCCTTTGCTGCTTCGAGTTTTCACTAAGGTAACTCCTCTTACTGTCCCTTTTTTTTTACTATAATCTTTCTTTAAAGCTGATTTCTGTTGCTCAAGGTTTCAACTTTTTACCATTGTGAATTTCTGTGTTGCATTATGGTTTGAAAGCTGAGTTCTTTTTTTTTTTTTGGTTAGTATGAATTGTAATTGCATTTCACCTCAATGATATAAATGCTGCTGAATCAACGTCTTTGATAAAATGTCAATTCTAGCGAGGATCCCTTTGGAGTTTGATACTCTAGACTAGGAATTTTTCAATTAACTGGGTATGCATTATAATTTTTTTAGAAAACATATATTTTGGTTACGATAAGTTGGTAGCTTCCCTATTAAAAGAAGGCTCAGTAGTTGGTTATCTATGGATTAGATAGGGTGGAACGGTGGAAGAGATTCTAATTTCTAGGTTAACTTGAACTTGAATTTTGTTCATCGGTTTTCCAAATTCGACCATCTTCATACCATCCTCTCCATGCTGTCTCCCTAAAAGGGCCATAAGCTTAATGATGGATCATTGTGCATCATCAAAGTGTATTCTACTTTATTAGAAACGTACCAGTGACCTTTCAAATTGCGAGCATTCTGACTACATTGGTACAATTTACATTGCATCTGATTTGTTTTTTCAAATCTTCTGCAGATTGGAAGCCATCACAGGGTGGAAGATGTTGCAGTGAGAGGCAAAGAACCCAAAGGTGAGGTTCAAATTTATACACGGAGAGATGCAACACTTCATAAATTAATTGATCTTGTATGTTGTTTCCCTTCCATGAAAGAAATCCCATTTTTTATCAAATGATTTCTTTTTTTATTCTGTAATTAACTCTAGCTACTTGTCAGATCAAAGAGGTTCCTCCAGAGGCAAGGAGACGAAATGCAAAACTATCATTTGCTTTTTGTTTATCCTCATATACATGGTTGTTTTGTGTTGC
>CATIWR010259166.1:0-40411 GCA_949677035.1 Omphalea diandra | reverse complement strand
GTCGCGGTCGCGATTCAGTCGAGATTCCTATCGCGATTTCGTCTGTGATGAAATGTCCTTTCTTTCTTCAAGGATCGCGGCCGAGAATCACACTGCGATTTCGCCTGCCTGATTTTTAGCATGTCTTAACATGAATCGCGGTCGCGAATATGGAGATTGCGGTCGCGATTTCATGCTACTTCGAAATTCATCAACTTATTTATTTCTTCTAGAGGGAATGATTCAATTCTGCAAAAACAACACTTATTTGAAACATTAATGATGATCAATCTACTTTGTCAAGATCAAAAGAGGTTTTAATCATAGGATTGAGTATCCTAGACCAACAAAGGATATGATAGGACATAGGTGCATTAATGATATGAAACTTGATAAAGCAATAGATAGGCCTAATCTTAAAATTAGATGCATATATTGTATCTCTAATAACATTGTTATTAAAAATTGAACAATGATGGGTTGTTTAATAAGGTGTTTTTCCTTGATGTTGGTAACTTTAAAGGTGGAGATAAACATGACATTGATAGAAAACTTGGATTAATGAAAGTTCATTTCACAAAGTATCCATTAAGAAAACTCTTTACATAGAGAAGATGATTTTAGTTAGGATTTTCTCACACATGTTATGATCAATAAAGATGATATCATTCTCATAATTCTTCACCTTTTTCTTATGGATTAGGTACTTAGACTACCTTCTTCATACAATACTTTTAACTTTACCAGAGTAGCTGCAATAACCATTTTTATTTCTTCATTCAATCTTAATTGATAAAAAAGGCTTTAAAATTGGAGGTCTTTATAAAAGACTTAACAATATTAAAATCAATCATCGCCTTTACTTGCATCTCTAGTGTCACATCGTGATGCGCTTCGACACTAATATAGTTATCACTATCTTTAGTGTTTTGCTAAATTCTCATCAAATTTCTACTATCTTTTAATGGATGGCTACTAACTCATGAAAATGAGGTTTTCATTTAATATTAAGAAGGTTGATGTTCCCTTCCTTGATTAATTGATTAAACGTTATAACAACTTTATGTTTTGGAAAAGAAAACAACTTTAGGAAGAGCTTTAAAGTTTTATTAAATCATTTTAAAAGGCTAAAGTATCAAAAAAATCTATGAACTTGTCCTAAAGTGACAATAAAAGGACAAAATGAATTTTTCATCAAAATTACCTCCTAAACTTGTATTATTTCTTTAAACTTACCCCTTGATTTTGTATTATTTTATCAAAAAAGTCATTTTTCATCAAAATTACCCTCAATCTTGTATCATTCTATCATAAAAGTTGAAAATATTGGTTGAAGGGGGTATTGACTTAGGAATGACAAGTGGGTAAGATGAGAACTATCCTTCATCGTCTATCTCAGTCTCTTGATGGGAAGAATTTTCCTCTTATCCCTATTTTCGTAGGGACTCTTTCCCCACTATGAGTACTTTTGCACACTATTATACTTTTGTTTAACTCATTTCTCCCTATATTTATTGTAATTGGATGAACGAGTAGAATTATTACAAGATCAATGACAATTTTGATGAAAAATTTTATTTTGTCCTTTATTGTCACTTTGAGATAAGTTTAGAGGTTTATTTGATACTGTAATCAATTTAAAAAGTATTATTTTGAGGCCTTTTATTAGTTCTAAAGCTCTTAGAGTATATAAAATTAATAATTGAATGCCATTTGTTCAAATAAAGTTCCTTCACTTATTTCTTAAATAAAGTATTATTAGTCCTTCTTACATCTTTTATCAGTGTAGTAAAGGAAAGTGATATTTCAATACATTTGATGCACTTTAAATTCTCTAAGCATCACTTTTATTGCTTCATTCTCATCAAATGGATCCTAGACGTTTAGAGTGCACTCCTTTCTCTTGTGGCACTCTCTTCCCATGTCAAATGTAATCACCTTCTTTTAAGTGGAGAATAATTTTTCTAAGAAGAGATTACACATCATTCCTTGAGAAGTCATAGATCTAATGATAAGATTAGTATATTGAATGTAAGCCTTATCAGTAACAGACTTAAAAAGAACTCCAACTTCAAGTCATCATCAAGACCATAAACTTTCAACGTCTTTATAAACTGTGATATGTTTTTTTAATATCACTTTGCTTACCATTAAAGACTTTAAATTTTAGACTGACATAGTCCTTGGGATAGGATTTTGCTAGCCCATGTGTTTGTTAGGGGACCTTAAGAGTAGTCATAGAGAAAGAGGATGTTTGTTGCTTTTGCTTAAATAAATTTTCAACATCTTTTATTATTAAGTAAGATCTAGGGTTGTTTCAATCGAATGTATAAGAATTGAGGGTAGGGTTAATTTTGTTATTAGATTTAGATCCAATGTGAGTATGAGTAACTAGAGCATGGGTTTAAGGGGTTATCGGGATGGTTTGTGGAGCATGATTTGTCTTAATGGTAGTAGAAGCACCTTTGGATGCAACATTAGTAGCAAACTAAAAAAGCAAACTGAAAATTATCTTCTTTTAGGTCATTAAAACCATCCTCTTTATCTACATAATCTTCATCATAAACTTGATTGGTGTCTTTTTGATATTGAGGATTAATAAATCTAGGTGCAAATTTATGGATAACAACAAAGGTATTATTAATTGCTTTGTTGTTTTGTTATAGGACCTCTATCATCTTTTCTTGTGAGGCTTGAAATAACTTTAAGAAGCATAATAAGGATAAGGATACACAGTGTTAAGATTGGGTTTAAGGTGGATTGGATCCTTATATAAATCACCTTCATTTTCTCCCACAACATTGGGTCTTAAGTATGAGAATGAATGTAAAAAAATTTAAGAAAATCGCTTTTGGCTGTCTTTAAAGGTGCCATTACTTAATGTGATCTCTCCTCTCAAATGGAGTTATTGTGTATATGTTTGAGCTCCTGAAATATTGATAAAGAAGTAATGTTAAGCAACATACCAAAAAGAAGTAGAGGGATGTAATAAAAAGAGTGAGCAATCTTAATAAATTTAAATGTTTACATTACAAGAAAGTGGAAATTTAGAGACAAATTATTGATGAATTACTATCCATTGTTAATTACCAGCAAAATAGTGACATAACAACAAACAACCAATTGATACATATAGCGACAGATTAGCGATGCCCTACTATGGAATTTAGCGACAGATATTAAAATCAATCGCTAATTTGTTGATAAAATTGGTGCCTTTTAGTGGCGTCTAATTTAGCAATAGACTAGTAAGGGAGTAACGATTGACTTTAAAGACAAAAATATTATCCGTAGTTATTTGTTGGCAAGAGTGCATGCTATATCAGTGTTGGAAATGTATCAATGAATTGGTATGTTGCTAAGTTGATGTCTGTCGTTAAGTAGCAATGTATTTGAAATTTGCCGCTACCGGTAGAGTGGTAATCTATATACTTAGTGATGGTTTGTTCATCACTAAATAACGACGAATTTGCAATCCATCAATAGTGGCTACTTAGTGATGGTTGTATCCATCGCTAAGCTTAATTATTTAACAATTATGATCATTTTTCTTATATAATTATTTAATTTTATATATTTAATATTTATAATATGTATAAATATTTGTATCTTTAATATTTATAATATTTATATATAATATTTGTATTATATTTTATATAAGTAGATTTGATTATAATATATATATTTATTATATTTATATATAATTAATTTATAAATTTATAATATAATTGTTTATATATAATTATATATGAGTTATATTATATTTATATAATTTTAATTTATATATTTATTTACATATATAATTCATATGTAATTATATATAAATAATTATATTATAATATTATATACCATAATTATATTAATAATTATTATATTATAATTATACTTATCGAGGCATTATGTCCGTCGTTAAGCTAGAAATATGAAATGGCAGAAAAACCTTATCGTCTTTTACAGGGCGAAACACAGCTCTGCCCTGCAGTTCAATCCTATTTTCTCAGGTTCTCTCGCATTCTCTCTATCTTTGTGTCTCTTTCGATCTCCATTCCTTCATTCTGTGTAGTTCTCTCGGACTCTCGGACACTCTCTCTCTCTCTCTCTAACTATTTCTATCCCAGTCTCACTCTCTCTCTTTCTACGTCGTTCAGCTTCCCCTCTCTGGCGCTGCCGGTGCTAGTCCGGCCTTCCTGTGCCATTTTCGCTCCAGGTATGTTTCTATCTCTTTGTTTATTTCTTAAATTTTCTATTTCTTATTTTTTAAACCCTGAATTTTTATTTTAGGGTTTTTGTTGCAGAATTAACTTTGATTGACAATATCCATCTTCTATTGTTAATTTTAGTTGCTAAATAATTGCTTCAGAAAAGATGCCAATGTTAAATAAATACCATATACTTGAGATTTAGATGTTATTGTTGTGGAGGATGATTTTGGTACCAAAAACATCTTTATCATTCTTGTTTGAATACATTGTACTCCATCAAAAAATTGTGGTGCTGCAATGCAGTTACTTTGTAACTAATTAACCAATAAATTCTAATTTTTATGTTTAAATTTTGTTTACTTTTCCACTTTTTATCAACTTCCTTCTTCTTTATCTTCTTTATTCATCAATCTTTCTTTCTTTTATTTCATTTGGATGTGTGGGTCGATCAGGGTTTTGTCTAAAAATGTAGTCTTCATGTGTCATTGGTTGATTCTTGGTGTCTTGTTGGATTCTTGCTTTGGGTATGTTGTTTCCTGTCTTGATTTATTCTGTTTGCTTCAGTCTCAAATCGTTTTTTGAATGAGATGGGGTCATAATTTAGGATTAGAAGACTGTTAAAAGAATTTATCAATGGAGATTGAGTTCATTGTGTTGTGAACTAAAATCATGTGTGACAGTTCTCAAAAGGTTAATGCCTTTAGGATTTATAAATATCACATATAAAAGATGATATTTCTTGAAGTTGCTAGTTACGTTCATGCTCATAATGTCTTGGGTGATCAATTAAAATTTTAATCTTGGGTCTTATCTGCTGCTTTTGTTTCTCATATAGATTTAAGTGTTGTGTGGATTTATGCGTTTCTTTGGATGTTACTGCAATAAATTAATTAGACACAGAAAATCTTTTGAAGGTTGTAGACATATAGGTTCAGGGCTTTTGTCTCTTTCACATTCTTCACTATCTTAT
Organism: Omphalea diandra; assembly: GCA_949677035.1. Classification (NCBI taxonomy): domain Eukaryota; kingdom Viridiplantae; phylum Streptophyta; class Magnoliopsida; order Malpighiales; family Euphorbiaceae; genus Omphalea; species Omphalea diandra. Next base: position 35,260 of record CATIWR010259166.1, on the reverse strand, counting down.
GGCCATTTGAATGTTCTGTTTATAACTTTATTATGGTTTCCATTAAACTGTTGAATTTTCCTTATTTATAGAAATGAGCCCTATCTGCTTTTGTAGTAATTAGTAATTATATCACAGCTGAAAATGGTGAATTGATGAAAAGTTTTGTGATTTTTTTGAGAAAATGAACTGAATAGCTAGCAAAGCGTCCATAAAGGATTATGAGGTCTAATTCTAAGTCTTTTTTTTAAAAAAAAAAAAAAATCTCACAGTTTAGTTAATATTTTTTTTATTTATTTTTGATTTGATTTAAGAAATTAAAGTCATTGGATGAATATGTTTGAAAAGATATTCTTTAAATCTTAAACATATGTCTAATCTATGATGAAGTGTCTAGTGTTGATGATTTATATTTGTTTTCGAAATTAGAAGTATGAAAAGAAAATAACAGTCCAATTGAAATATTTACTTACATAAAAAAGGATAGATTCTTTTTCAAATATGTATATTATTTATAGAATGTTGTTAATAATTTCAATAAATGTTGCTTTTGCAAAAAAAAAAAAAAAGTTTTCCAAACTTGAAATTAATAAAATCTTATTTAGGATCAAGTATGTCACAATAATGATTAAGTAAATTAGCTATATTGTCTATTGAAAATGACTTGTTGGATAAATTTGAAAATAAAGATCTAATTAATTCTTTTGCACCCTGAAAAGAAAGAGATATAAATTTGTGAACATATATTTCTTCACCATTTTTGTTATTTTTATATATGTTTTTAAATTTTTTAATTTGAGTATTATGAATTTGAGAAGACCTCACTCATAAGTGGACAAGCATGTCTATTGTTACTGAAAAAGATTTTAATGCATATTAATATTTGATTTTTTAGTAATATTGTTACTTTGACTTTAATATAATTTTTATTTGATTTTTTATTTCATTAGATGTAATGGGATAGTTCGTTAATATTTTGTTATTCATTTATGTCAATGTTAAATATTTTGTAATAATTTTTTAAATAGATCTCATTTAGAAAATTTCACTTAAAACCATTAAAATGAAACATATAGCTGAATCTATAATTCTTATTTTTTCTCTTAATATTGCATAATTTTACATATTTTTTTTATTTACTATCTTTTATTAACTTATTTGTTATCTATTTATTGTAACTTGTTCACTTCTGATTCATCATTCTTTGGTACAAAAACAACAATTGTATTTCAGATCATGCAGGTTCCTCTCATATCTCAAAGATTTTTTTGCTAAAGTTGGATGCATTTGGATATGTATGGAAGACTGTGTCCCAATCGATGAGAGACTTCTATTTGGAGTTTAAGGTATAACTAAAAATCATACTTAATTATATTATTGTGGTTGTGGTTGTTCTAGGGTTATTTAAGTATAATTGAAAATCATAATTGATTATGTTATTATTAATGTTTTGGAAAGTGTGATCGATCATTTTAGTTTTAAAATACTATTTTGAAGCAGGCCATTTTGGATGCCCTTGGTATGAGGTTAGATAGGTTTTGATTGTGTCGGATTTCTATTTGATTTTCATTGAAATGTTAGTTTATTACTTTCTATCATTTTGTTTATAATTTTTTTTTATTTAAAATGAATTGTTCTAACGAATTTTGCTTATTATTTTTTTTAGAAGCAACATTTTACTTGGGATTCTTTGTTTGAGGCAGAAATTAAAAAGAGGTGAGAGTATTAGAATGCTACATGATACATCGACAATTTGTCGAGTGGAGAAAAGGTGACAAAAGACCTTTGCGTGCCCCAAAGAATGTATGAGACAGTTGGCAAAAAGAGTGGTCCAAACTTGAATTCAGAAAGCATAGTACGCAGGCCTCAAGGAACCGACTTAGCAAGACGGACGGCTCTGGCTTTAGTCTCTCATGCCATATTAGGGGTTCTATATCTATGGTTGAGCATCAAAGACATCTAGTGAGAATGTTTAATATATTTCTTAATTTATATGCTATTTAAGTTTATTTATATATATATATATATATATATATAAGATGTAATTGTTTTCAGAGTTGAGAATTAGGTTGTGACGCTACATATTTCAAAGTTTTTAGCAGACACATTAGTAAAAAGAATCAACAATACATCAATATGCGATCTATGGGTGTAGTTATAAGTTTTTCCACGTTGAATAATTAGATAATTATTATTTTTTATTTAATTTTTTTGTGATTAAAATTTATCTTGTCATTAAATTATAGGATTAGTACCAAGAGCTTGAGATAGGGCTACTCAGTTAGAGGGGTCTATAGAGCCACATCAACCTAATTAAAAGGAGTTTTTCTTTCAGGTTGCAAGGGCCAAAAGAAACGTCAAGTGTACGGCATGGGACAAATGGCACTAACTTTCTTCAATCATTGCTCCTCATCATCGACTGTTGCATCTTACGATATATCTGAGGGGGATTTGCGAGTTGTTTTTATTCAGGAGATTCAGCAAGAGTTTCAAGTATAGACGGATAAGCAAAGAGCGTCTTTCCAGCAACAGATGGACAAGCAAAGGCAACAGATCAAGGAGATAGGTCACCTAATTGTGGAGTTGGTGCGTGGCACCCTTTTTCGATCAGCCCTTGCCATTGATGAGCCACTTGCCATTGATGATCCAGTTGACGACATTGCATATGGACGACTATGATATTGTGTTTTGGATTTTTCTCCATTTGCACTTTATGATTTTTTTTATAACTTATACTGTATATTTTTTTTATACATTATATTTTATGATATTTTTTCATTTATACTTTATGATATACATTCAAATATTTTTTTATAGTAATATAATTTATTATATTCTATCATTGTGTTATATTGCCTTGAAAATTAAATATAGATTTCAAAAAATATGTTATAAGTAATATACATTCAAGAGAAAAAAATAATAAAAAAAAGAATCCTCTTATATTAGTGATGGATTTTTGAAATCCGTTGCTAATATATCCAAGTTTGTTGCTAATTTAGACGATTCTGCAAACCAACGATGAATACAATTTGTCACTAATTTAGCGACAAACAGATCTTGCAGGGCTGTTGTTAAATTACCAACGATATTAGCGATGAAATATTTCCATCGCTAATTTTATCTACCCTTGTTCGAAGAATAGCAATTAATAATTTATCACTAATTTATTGAGAGCTCTAAAAATCAGTTGCTAATCACTTTAGCGAGGAGCACTTTAACAAGAGATTTGTTTGTTGCTAATCTGTCACTATTTATGATTAGTGATGATTTTGGCCCTTTAGCGACAGATTTTGTAATTGGCTGTTATTTTATAAACTCAAAAGTGCAATAATGATGCACCAATTGAACAAGAGGATGTAAAGCATGAGAGAAGAGAGAAATAGAGTGAAAGAACAAAAAGAGAGTGAAAAAAAAAACAGAGTTTAACCTCCTAAATAAGATGGATTAAGATGGATGAGAGAGTTATTTTTTGTGAAAAGAGGTGGTAAAGTTATTGAACAAGGGGAGTTGTATTTATAAAGAGAAGAATAGGTGTGTGTACACACAAGGTATTTTGTCAATATGTATTGCTAATACAATTTTCCTTTTTGCATTATTATCACTGAGAAAGAATGGATGCTTGTCATGTTATTTAGTGTTGTTATATGCGTTGAGATGAGATTGGCAATAAATGTATTGTAATACGAAGTTTCTTGTAATTTTTTTTAATGCTTTAATTCAACCAAATTTCTATTTTTTTTTAAAAAAAGCTCTCAAAATATTGAACGAATTTTATGCATATATTTAAATGTATATATGACTTATAACAAGAACAATAATTTACAATTGATTATCGAAATTATTTTTAAATTTTAATGATGTTTTTATCATTCTTACGTTTTATCATTAATGATTAGTTTTTTTATTGATGTAAAATAAATTATAAATTTTAAAACTGTTACTGCATATTAATGTATTTTCTGCCTCATTAATAATATTCTTTTATTATTGATAATATATCTAATTTTTTTGGCCTATGTGACAAGTGTAGATTCGACAAATAAAAAATACAATTACTCATCTTTATGTACAAGTTTAGCAGTTATCACAATTTATAAATGTTTGATTGTATTTAACTTTTATTAGTCATATAAATATAGTACTTGAATGTTTCATATTAATAAAGTTGACGATTTAAAAAAGTTTTAAGTGTTTTTTTACTTCAATTACGTAGGATTGATATAACATTATTAATAATTTTTATATGGTAGATAATAAATATATTGAAAATAAAGAAAAATTGTATAAACAAAATAAATAAATATAGAATAAGTAAAGTTTTATTTAGCTCTTAAACAAATTGAGGTCGATTTGCAAAGGATTAGCAAAAGAAATTTCATTGCTAATTTAGCAACAAGATTCATTGCTAAATTTACAATAAAAAATTTTATTTCATTGCTAAGTAGAATTAGGAAATGATTTTTTTTGTTTAATAATTAAAAAATTTATTATCAAAATGCAATTTTTCTGTAGTGGAATGGCTCACCCATTGAAAAGTGCAAAGAATTGAATTTAAAACTAGCTGACAGTTATCGCGATTATGGAGGAAACAGCCATTCTCTTAGAAAAGCATCGCCACGTCTATGGAGAAGGGCACCATCATATAGAGAGATGCATCTAAAAAGGTCATTTGGTGCTAAGTTGGTACTTGAATTTCATAAAATTTTATTGCTAATTTTTTCTTGAGTAAAATACTAATGAAAATTTTTCGTTATTAGTCAAAATCAATAATGACTTTTGTAGTTTTGCAACAGCAAATTTTATTGCCAAACTATAATTTTTTTTTTTTTTTATGGCCTTGCCAACAAATGAGCAGCTTGGTTCGTTGATCTTCTAACACGAGAAAATACATTCCTCAAAATCCCTGGAGAGGATTTTACAATCATTAACTAGTAAATCAAAATTGGAGGAATCCTTGGAACTACCTTGGAGAGCAGTATAAGCACCAGGGAATCTGATTCCAAAATTACCCAACTAAAGCCATGCGGCTTAAGCCAACCCAGAGCGGCCTTACATGCCATAGCTTTTGCCATTTTCGGAACCTTAGGACCACCGACTTGTTCCACTTTCCCTGCTACAAACAAACCATTATCATCCCGAATAATGCAGCCAATACCCAACCTCGTGATATGATGAAAAAGTTCAGCATCCACATTGCATTTCACCAAACCAGCCCTAGGTGCCATCCACTTAGTCACCACATGATTAGTTTGAGGAGAACCATGAGTATTATGCATAACTTGAGCCTCCTTCCATTGCCAAAGAAAGGAATTAGTCATGTTAACCAACTGAACCGCAGTCGACGAACTCCCCTTCCAAACAACATTATTACTGTTACTCCAAATGCTCCAACATAACATAGCAACACACGCTAATGCATCTCGATCCTTTTGCACAAGTTCTCGCCACCAATTTGCAAAAGACGAAGCTGCCAACCCCACAAAACCAACCATAGACAACAACCAGACTTCTTTTGCAAAAAGACACGAGACCAAAGCATAGAGCTCATCTTCAACAGCTTCAGAGCAAACCGGGCAATACACACTCACATTGACTCTTCTAGATATAATGCCATCTTTGTTGGAAGACAACCCTTACAAGCTCTCCACACAAGATTCTTCACTATGGCCAACACTTGAAGATCCCATATTCGATTCCACGACACATTACCTACAACAATAGCAGCATTCAAGTTCCATGTTAAAAAACGGTATCCACTTTTAAAAGAGTACATACCTAATTTATCAAAAGCCCAGTACTAATCATCTAGAAGCAATCTGGTGCTCAATGGAACTTGCAAAATAAGAGACAAGAGGTCTACAAGTAAATCCAAATCCTAGCCGGACCCATCCTCTAATTTTAATGAACTAACCACAACATCTTTGAGACCGTGGGGCGGACTACTAACCACAAATGGCTGCTCTACATCTGGCAACCAAGGAGACATCCAGATATTAATATCGTTACCCGACCCTACTCTCTTTCTAACACCAGCTTGAACAATACTTTGTGCACTCATCAAGCTATGCCATATGTAACTCAAGTTATTACCTATCCTTGCATAAAGAAAATTGGCGTTAGGGAAGTACCTTGCTTTATAAACTTTAGTAATAAGAGAAGTAGGATTTTTAAAAATAAGCCAACACTGTTTGGCAAGTAAGGCGAGGTTGAATTCTTTGAACTTCTGAAATCCAAGACCACCGTGCCCCTTTGGTTCACAAATTCTCTCCCAAGAGAATCACATAATACCCCTTACATTGGAGCTTCCTTTGCCCCACCAAAAAGAGTTGAGCATCTTCTCTAAATCGACACAAAGCATCTAAGGAATGGCAAAAACACTAATAACATGCGAAGGCACAGCTTGCTTCTCTGATTTTATCAAAATTTACTTCCCCGTACAAGAGAGAAACTTTTTGTTCCATTCGTTCAAACGTTGGCATACCTTGTCCTTTATGAAAGAAAAAAAATCTCAGATGTGCTCTTGCCAATACAAGAAGGAAGACCTAGACATTTACAATTGGTCACAGTGCTGGGCACACCTAGCAACTCGCATAACTCATTTGAACAAATTTAGAGACATTCTCACCGACCAATGACTTCTTAAAGTTAATCATCTGATCGGAGGCTCTTGCATAGCTAGACAAACACTCCATGATACAAACACACTCCTCCAAGCTTGCTTGAAAGAAGAAATAGTCGTCGTCTGCGAAAAATAAGTGCGAGATGGCTGGGGTGTTTCAAGCAATTTGACAGCCGTGTACAATACCTCTAGCTTCCATATGATTCATTGCACACGACAAACCTTCCACGCATAAAATAAACAAATTTGGCGACAAAGGGTTGCCAGTTGAAGACCTCGCGAAAGGTAAACGGCACCCAAATCAAAACCATTTAGACGAACCGAATATTGAACTGTAGAAACACACATCCGAATATTGAACCATTTTTTCTCGGGCTACGTAGGGACAATAAGTTGCCTTTTGCATTTTAGGGATATCAAACAATAAGATCATTTACAGGAGCCATACCTTGTTCTTTAGTATCTGGGACAAATATAATTCTACCAATTCAAATCAAGGTCAAATTGTTAGAGTTGTTATGGAAGCTAAGATCCCATAATTGTAATGGGTGCAGGAAAATATGCTCAATTGGCTTTATATATGAAAAAAGAATGAAGAACATGCATCATATATAGTTGTATCAATAAAAGGTGGCTAGGACTTTCAATAAGGTCAAGTCTGAAAAAAATCAGAAGGTGCTGAAACATGTTAAGACTTTTGTTTGATACAAAAGGAAAGTTTAAAACTAATTAGGAACACATATATTTGGTAAAGAAGATTTAGTCAAAAGGTGCAATTAACATTGAGACCCAACCAATCAGCATGAATTGTATTGAAAATATAAGTACATAATAATAAAGGAAATAGAGGGAGATAGATAGATGGACCGATAGATTGATAAATAGATAGATAGATAGAGACAAACAGATATGAATTAAAAAGAAAAAAAAGAAAGAGAAAATAAAAAAAATAAAAATTGAGATATTGAGGTTGTGCCATGATTAAGACAAATTTGTTACGCACTAATAGTAAAATTCCTTTAACAAAAGGTTTCCTTATTGTTCATATTATTCAAATGGAAAAGGGATATGCAAGTGGCATAAAAAGTTGAAAGTATATAAAATCAAAATGCATCATTATTTTTTGAAATTTTATCATCATAGTATCTTTAAATATCTCTTGATTTTTTAGTTTGAATAGAAAAATAAAAAATGTTTCTATATAGTGCTAACCATCCTTTATAATTATCATTAGTAGTAAAGTTTACCTTTAGAGGAATATTGCATTAAATAAGAAGTCGGGGCTAAGATCTTGTACATAATCAATGAAACACTTGGTTAACTTCTCAAAATCAAAATTTGAAGATGATAAAATATGATGATTTTGTCCATATTAGAAGCACAATAATGAATGGTCATATAATGAAGCACGGTGAAGCTAGCTGATTAAAGGAACATATGAAGTACATGTTTAAACTGTGACGTGATTAAGAGGCAACCAAAGGCACATCCATCTAATTCCAGTATCAACAACATCGTTTAACCCCTTCACTTCTTATAAATTACTTATAGTCATAGCACCTAATTTTTAATTATGTAGAATAAAAATGATTATTTTAATAACTTTATAAAAATTTCATTTTAATTTAATGTTATTAAAAAAGTTTTAAATTTGATTATAATCATGAATTTTATATAAATATTCAACTCAATTTGAGTTATTTAATATATGAATCAAATATAAACTTAAAAATTTTAATATCCATTAGTAAACGTAGACCAAATTTGAACTAATTAATTCGATTCAACTGAGTTGATTTGCACTTTTTTAGCATTATTCAATGAGTTATGTGCTTATATGCTTTAACCAATAGATGTAAGCCTCTATCAATAAGTATATGCCTCTTCCAAGTGGCACATACAATTACTTCAATTAAGCATACGTTATTTTGCGAAGCAAAAAAAGCAACCAAATCGAAATACCCAATGTAAGTTAACTCTCATGATGCGAAGAAAGGTGTGAAAAAAGGAAATTTACCCTCTAGTGGCATATGGCTACCTAAATCAGCTAGAAATGGAACCATTTCCCACTTTTGAGACTTAATATGTGTTTTGTTTGAATGGGCTAAGTTCTTAGAGAGAAGAGAGATGAAATCAAATCCATATGGTTAAAGTGTTCCATTAGGAGTCGTTCCAATAAAATTCCACTCCATTTTTTCTTGTATGTGAATATGAGAGAATAAGGTAAGAAAACATACATTTGTAGTTTAAATTCAAAGTGCTCACTTTTTTAAGACAAGCTTGCATTGATTTATATTGGTGTATATGTGTTTGTACTTATAAAAAAAAGTGGTGTTAGCATAATGCATTCGAGTTTTTCAAGTAGAATTTGAAGATAAGATGACTTCTAAAAAATGTTAGAGATTTTGCAATAAAATTTAACTAGATTAAGTTACAAATTGCTCAAGTACATAGTTAATTTTCTCAAGTTTTGTAGGCTTTCATTGTTTGGATGAGATTATGTCTCTTTAAGTTTTCAAGAATTTAGTTGCATTTTGTTTGTATTGAGATGAAATTATATAGGTAGGCAAACATAACTCTTTTTTATGAGCTTGGATTAATGACTCCAACATGAATTGCAAAGCTAATATCACTAGAAAAATAAGTAAATAGAGTTGCCAAGAAGGGTAGTCCACTGTTATGAATCCTTGATATTATAAAGAAAATATGTGCATATATATCCGTATTTGAATATCTCTTTCTAAACATATGAAATGGCTAAGTTAATTTTGATTTCTATTTGTATTTTAAGTTTTTAATTGAATGACTTCTACTTGCCGCTAGCTTGTAAATAGAGTTTCCTTTTCTAAGTAATTTGAGGATTTGTATAGTTCATGGATTCTAAATGTCTCATGATCCTTGTGCCAATAAACTTTTTCTCTACTCTTAATTAAGTAGATATCTGTTGTGAATGCTAAGGGAAGAGTGTTTGGAAAACATATAACCTCAAGGCATTGGACTCACTTCTTTACTTTGAATGATGTGTTTTGAATGATAACAAAACTATGATTTTGAACTCTAACAAAACCAAGAGAAGTTCTAATTTTGTACTTTAGTGTTTGTTTGATGTGTTGAACAGACTCGACAAATGTTAAAAGGGGAGATTATTGCGAATGCTAGGGGAGAATGTTTGGAGAACATGTGATCCCAAAACCTGACGAATGTTAAAGGGCCAGAACAAGTTCAATGGGCATTGTGCAAATTCAACGGGCGTTGAACATCTCCTAACAAGCATTAGACCATTCAATAGGGCAATGAAGGATAAGTAATGGACATTGATTAGATGTTGCTCTTTTGGCAAACTCTTCTGGACCTCACAACTAGCATTGTCCATTCACAACGGGCGTTGGAGAAGTGCTCCAGGTTGAGCTGCGCTGGACCTCACCACGGACGTTGAAGTTTTGCTATGGGCGTTGATCTGAGCTAGCAACAGATGTTGTAGATTCGTAACAAATATAGAAAAAGTGTCTAAGCTTGAGCTAAAGTTTCTGAAACCCAAAACGAGGGTTGACCCTTCTTAATAGGCGTTGAAGTAGTTTCCAACGGGCATTGCAAATTGCTCAACGAGCATGGAAAGTAAATGTGCGAAGTTTGAAAAACAAAACACGAAGTTTAAGCTTTCTAAAAATGGGCATTGTTCTCTCTCTAACAGACATTATAGTCAAAGCCAATGGGAATTGAAAGACATTCAATAAGCATTGGAAGTTACCGTGATAAATTCAATGGGTGTTGATGAAGAACAATAGTTGTTGTCATCTTTAACAGCTAGTTTTGTAGAAAGTTGTCAAACATAATATCAATTGTTTCAACAGTTAGTTTTGAAGTTTGGCTATATAGGGAGTATTTTTGAAGTCTAGAAAGGTTAGAGAAAAGACTAGAAATCATTGTGAACATCTTTTTAACTTCTTATAACTATTTATGCAAACCTTTTAGGGTGTTACTTTATATTTAGGTAGAGTGAGTTTGTTTTTATTGCTCCTTTTGAGAGTAGGTTTTCTTTAACACTAATTATGAATTAGCAGCCTAATTTGAGAGGTACAGACACTACTTGGATCTATCCTTGCTACTGGTTGTAAAGGTTGGTATTGTGCCTAGAAAAATACCAAGGGGTAGGTTCTTCCTGAACCTATAAAAGGAAAGGTTATCCTTAGGCCTGCAAAAAGGAAGGTTTTTCCTTAGCCTAGAAAAGGGATGTTTTTTCTTCAATCTTGAAAAAGAAATAGATAAGCCTAAGTAAAAACTTGGGAAATGGAATAGATGCGTTGCCGAACCACTATAAAATTCTTATGTTTGTGTTTGTGATTATTTTTATTTACAACCCAATTCATCCCCCCTCTTAGGTTGCCACATCGCCACTTAGTTCAACAATATCCAACTCAAGCTTCAACATTTTTTTATGTAGGTTTTGCTCAATATGGTTTTTAGGTGATGTCATCATAGAAGTTAGAGATATGTCCTTCCATCTCCATAAGGTATGCATTATACAACCAAGTGTTGGTTTTTTCTGTTATTTGATTATAAAATTTTGTATCATTATTGAGGCACTATATTAAAAAGGCTTAGGGTGAAACCTTAAAGTGCAATGTTAAGCCCTTGGAATGCATGTCAAATGCTCTAAAGTTATGTAATTAGTCAATTTGACATCTAAAGATTAACCAAATAGGGAAAGTCCTTATTATTCTAGTCCATTTTCAACCATTTTAGTAAAAGTTTTGCTTTTGAATGTAATATCAACATAGTGTATAGGCAGAAAATGCATCTTTAATGTATCTTTAAGGATTATATTAATGAATATTTGAGAAACTAACAAACTAATTTTTTTGCATTACCTATAAAATTTTTTGCAGTTGTTAATGGGAATCTAATTCTTAGTTTGTGAAATTTGTTGATGGATGAATAAAAAATCTTTCTTTTCTTTCTATTTTCCTTATTTAAATTCTTGTAATACTGGTAGTAGGCCCTATCAAAGATATTATAGAAGCTCTTTAACCAATTGATTTAGCAACTCTGAAATTGAAACTAAATTAGCTCACTTCACTATATATTTAGAGTTTTAATAATGAGACTTTGTTTTGAACTTTTTTTCAAAATAAATTGACAAGATTTATGAGAAATAATTTGTCAGATTTATGAGAAATAATTTATCACTCTCTGATTTATATGATAATGTGATAATCTTATGTTTTGGTCTTGTTATGTACTATGTACTAGCTGATAACACAAAGGTAATATACTATATATATTTATACGACTAGGTGTTAGAATAACTCGTTTATTTTTCACTATGTTTTTTTACTCTTTAGATTGTGTTTTCTTTGTTCTTCTCAAATCTCCTCCAATTTCCATTGCTTTTTAAAAGTAAAGTGCTAGAAGATCTTAAAGGAGAACACAATGGTGTGGATGGGGTTCCAAGACTTAATGATGTATTTGGTAAAACTAAAACTTTATTGCTTATTACTGAATTCTATTATGGTGTTAAAATAAAACTCTCTATAGTGAATATAGTAAGTCTTATATGTCCTGTTGAGTATCTATAAATAGGTAAATAATATGTAGAGGGAAATCCCATCATATAAAAAGAAACTTATCTTAATGAAATCCTAAGCAACTTGAGGGACTCCCTTAAAGCTTTTGAAACCTATGAAAAGGTTTACCATATATAGAATAGTTTTATATTATTTGGAGTATGTTCATAAAAAATTTTATGAAAAGCATTTAAACTCGTAGTTAAAGAATATTTCATAAAAAATAACTAATAGATCCATATAGTTTAGTATATGGTTAAAGCTTATAGACTTAAAGTTTAGAAATTGAGTTAGAATATAGAGCTTATGCAGATAACATAAGAGCTGCATTGAATCGAGATTGTTAGAGATAGAAAGAGGCAATTATATAAAGAAATAACCAATCTTGTTTGACACAAATATGAAGGAGAAGGATAGAAGGTTAAGTTTAAAAAGATGAGAATGAGAGAATATGGGCTTTTGGGAGGTATAAGAGCTAGTTTGGCCCTTTAACTATTTGGGTGGGTCCAAATAGATCCAAAATTAACTATATGACCTTATAAACTCTACAACTCAGAAAAACTAAATAATTAAACCCCATTTTGACATGTTTGATATGTGTATATAACAGATTCTATGGCAGAATATGAATTATTTAATGAGCTTTTTAATTAAAAAAATATTATCATCTTCTCCAAATTTTCTAAACTATCACTTGCTCCATGTGATCTCACTATCACAATCACCACCACCACTACCACTAACAAAATAACTCAACATTAGACTAGCATTGTAATACGCACTGCCCTTATCTGCATCACTACTCTTGCTCCTTATGTTTTTTCTTTCCAATCAATAACTCTCTCTTTATCCTCCACAACTTTAATTTGTAATTTCTATGACAAAAATAGTATCACCCTCCTTATCCCCTCCTCTCATCTCTGTATAGTCTTAACCAAATCAAAATCTTTTTCTCTTGTACCTTTTTCTTTTCCCTTCATCATCAAGACCTATCTATTAATCTCCTTAATGATAAGGAATTTGATGGGAAGGTGGAAATCTAAAGGGTTAAGGAATTGAAGAATTCAATAAGAAATGTGGAGATATAATTAATACAAAAGTGGAGGAAGGAGATAGTGGTAGAGAATTGAGGAAGTTTGGGTACAAATGAGGCTTTGGCTTTTGATGGGTTGGAGAAGAAACAAGGCGTGAGATTTATAATCATTATCAAAACTATAAGCCCATATGTTTCTATCACTATTCTATTTGTAAATCAATTCAAACTTGCAACAATAATAAGAATAAATTTTAATTTCCAAAGACTCGATTTGGATTCTCTTATATTACTAAAAGAATGATGAGATTTTTTGTTATCTGTTTGGATTTGTGTTTTGGTCATGATTTGAAGTATGTTTAATTTGCTTATAGTTTTCCTATGTTTGATTTTCTTTTGAATCTCATAATTTGAAGGTGATGGATTTCTTTTTTTTTTTTTTAGTTGCCCATATGTCTATCGATACAAAGGTTAATGATGGTTTGATAATTGATGAGTTTTGTATTTTTTGTATTTTCTTTTTTGGTTTTGTTATGTTCCTTATAGAAGATAATTGATAAATTTTTGTGTTTTCTAGTTTTGTTTATTTAATTTTATTCTGTAGAATATGAGATAAAGGTGTAAGAAAAAAATGATGAAGAAAACATATTTTTAAATTAATTTATTCAATTATTTTGATGTTTGACTACATGTAATACACATTCTAGTTTCATATGTAAAAAAGGGTTTAAAGAATTTTAAGTTTCTATTAGCCAAAAAGTTAAATTTTGGGCATATTTGGATTTGTCCAAATGGTTGAAGGGCCAAACTAGCCCTTATGTCATTTTTGGAAAGCAACGCAATTGTAATGCCTGGAGTAAGAGGAAAGTGGAGGCAATCTTAGTGCACTTTTTTGCCATGAAAGAAGATACAATAAGGTGAATGTAAAAGGATAAATGCCTACTTGTTCATAATTCATTGATTTTATACTACCTATTTAGCTAATCTTCTCAATAAATTACCAGGGTTATAGAATTTTAAAAGGATTATTAGAGAAACTCTATTATTTGTAGCCTAATATTAATATAAAAATTACAAAAGAACAACATAAATGCATAAACAATAGATGAATTAAAGAAACAACTCAACTCTCAATAGAATGGGATGTAAGAATAAAAATTTGAGACTTTCATATGGAGAGACAGAAAAGGGTAAAGTACCTAAATTGGCAAAATTGAAGGCAAATATATTGAAAATTGAGAGATTTTAGTGATTATTTTTTCTGTGCTTAGAGTAAACTACCATGAAAGGAAGAGTGATAAAAGTGATATCTTTATATAGTTTTCATGTGATGTGATTAAAAATATGAAAAACTACACTAACTTAAAAATTATTTGAAATTTATTCAAAAAATTCAATTAATCAATTCAACAATTTCATTCTATATTAAAAAAGTTTTTGTTTTTATTTCATTTTTAGTTTTCTATATTGAAAACTTTGTGATGAACCAATTTATGCTATGAGTAAACTACCATGAAGGAAGGGTGATAAAGGTGCTATCTTTATTTAGTTTTCATGCGAGGTGATTAAAAAATATGAAAAACTAAACTAACTTTAAAATTGTTTGAAATTTATTCAAAAAATTCAATTAATCAATTCAACAATTTCATTTTTATATTAAAAAGTTTTTAATTTTTTTTATTAATTTTTAGTTTTCTATATTTAAAAATTGGTGATGAACGAAATTTACCATGTGTGCATATGTGTATATATCACCACTTCTAAACACACACATATACACACATACACACGCACATGGTTTTAAATAATAGTCGTTACATAATGTAATAGTTATGTGATAGTTTTGTTAGTGTGAAGCTCGTTAATATGTAACAACCATTATGTGATAGTTTTGGAGGATATCGTTATTGTGAAGCTCATTTAAAAATAAGCAAATTTTTTTTTTATGAGGCTTAATAGACATTATAGTTGTGAAAAAGTTGTGTGCTATTATTTTATTTGGACAACAGAAAATCTCTTAATTTTTTGTTGGAAACTACATGAATTTGTTCCTTTTTTTTTTTCTTTTGGAATACTATAGCTAGCATACTAACACCATTTTTTACCTTTATATTTATTGGTGAAAAACTTAACACATTATCCTAAATGAATTTTCCTAGGCTTTACTGAGCTTTGAATACCATTTAGATTTGACTATGCTTAACATACAGATTAAAACTTAAGTCCATTTCATGCACCTATCCTCTTAGTATTCATACTAGGGAACTTGGTATTAGTATATTGATCTTTAGATAGAATAAAAGATTAAGAATAGATGAGAAGTCTCAGGCTCTATAATTTTTAGCAAACCATAGTTTATTAATGAAAGACAATCTGTCTAAGGGTTCTTTGCCTCAAAAATACACACTTGAGCTCTTTCTATAAAAAGCTTCATACAACACATTCAAAACATTCAGATAAGATTGAATCTTATCTTGCTAAAAGAAAACTAAAGTAAAACAGACACACTCTTATCACACCACTTAACAATACATGCTTTTATAGTTAGATACACACTTCATATTTTACACATGGAATAAAGTGACTTTGGATTCCACTTATTTATTATTTGATGTTGGGTTAATGAAATGGTGACATATTCATATTATAGTAGTATGAGTCATCACTATTAATGCAATCTTTTTCTATGGGGTTTGATTCTTTATACTCTGCGTAACATATGTAAGGATCTTGGGAATATGGTTCTAGGATGTACTTTTTGTCAGACACATCACTTAGGATACATGGTTGGGGTAGTAACTCACACTATGACCTTCTGTCTACCATTAATGTCTTTCTGTATTTAAAAGGAATAAAATCCCAAGGATCCTCTTATATGAATGGAGGCCAAATTTCTTTTGGGACCACTTTATTTTATTGACACATATGCCTTTAAAGTTCTCTGAATTCAATATGATGATAAAGAACATATTGATTATAGGGTGAGAATTGATTTTCTCCATAGACTTAAAATATTGGCATAGGCCTGAATCTTAAGCCGTTAATAAAACAAGGACGATGGAATATAAGAATAACTCTTTTCTCAAAAGCCAGCTATGAACTGCAATGTTTAAATCTTACATTGCAAAAGGAGATCCATTGATCTAAGTACTGGAACCATTCAAGGAAATTAATCATGTGAAGATTAATCATATACTTTCTTTTACTTCTATGAGATATGAACAAAAGTGATAAGGTTTGATTTCCATAACTATGGTGTAGAGATGACAAAAAAATCATAGGAGGCAAAGGAGTTCTTCTGTCCATTTTTTGTAATAACCAATTTTTGTAGAGAAATCATGGAAAGTGTAAACTTTCAATAATGGGTAGTTTGGATGGAAACCAAGGATGCTAAGATAGGTGGGGCCAAACTGGCTTATGAGGAAAGATTGGTAGGAAAAGATTTGTCTTTTTCAAGTTCAGTGAGTTTGGCATTTGTAGTTGGGAACTAGACTTTTGTAGGGGTTCCTCTTTTCAAGTAGAGTTGTGATAAAGATGAAGCCATAAAGAAAAGAGGGATGTTTTTGGTTAGATAGATATGGGAAATGGTTTGAGGTCTGGATAAAAAATCTGAGATGAAGTTCTTATCCCCTTTTATATGTTCAACATTGAAAATGTATTTACTAAACTAGTCTTTCTATCTCAGCCATTGTGGATGTGGCAAATGTTTTCCTTTAAATTCTAGCATTTCTGGAAATGAGGAATAGTCAATGATAATAGTGAAGTGATGACCAATGAGATGGAATTCAAAATTTTTTCTTCCATTTTTGACAGCCAAGATTTCCTTGAAAGTGGAATGGTAATGGAGTTTTGAGTCCTTGACTTTCCCACTTGTAAAAGCATAGATTCTCTTTCATTTGTCAATTTCTTCAAGGAGAATGGCTTTCAAGTAAGGATCATTGTCATCTATTTATAGAATTCTTTTTCTTATGGAGGGAATCTATAATGGTGGCAAATTATGCATGTCTTCTTTAAGGATCTTTACAATTGTTGTTTGTTCATCCATCCACTGAGGGGGTTCTCTTTGAGTATCATCCTGAGTGGTTTTGCTTTTTTGGTGAAGTGGATAACAAAGTCTCTCAGATAATTTACAATATCGAGGAATTATTAGAATTGCTTATATGAGAGATCCTTATTTGGAAACTTTAATAATTATCCATCAATGTAGGGTCTAGGCTTATATTGTCCATTTTGAAAGAGCATCCCAAGAAACTCAATCTCTGTTTAGGCAATGTGCATTTTGAAGATGAAAGCATGATGCCATATTTCTTTGTAAGGTCAGTGAACTATTAAAGCAATTGATGATGAGACAATTGATAATGAGAGAATAGCATAATGTCATATATATAAACTATAGTGTTATGAAGAATTGGCTCATAAATCTTAATCAATACTTTTTGAAACAGTGATTATGTAACTTTAAAACCAAATGGAATAACTTTCCATTGGTAATGCTTATTAGGAATGCAAAAAGCTATGTTATGACAATCTTTTGGATTGATACCCAGTTGCCAAAACCCTGTGTTTAGATTAAACTTTGAAAAATAATTAGATTTGGACAAATGAGTAAATAGTGAAGAGATTTTTGGCAGAGGAAACTTGTCATCTTTAAAAAATGATTTAAAGGTTGATACTCAATTACCAATCTCTTTTTTCCACAAACTTGATCATATCTTTTATTAATATAAAAAGCTTGGTAAACCCAATCTGAATTGGTTGGTTCAATGATGTTTTAGGCTAGGAGTTGCGAGCATTCTTGGTTGGCTAGGGCTAAATCATCTAAGGACATTCTTAGGTGTGTGGCTTTGGTTAGGTTAATTTCCTCATTTGTTTAAAAGGTAATGAGATAAAAAAAAAAGTATGGATTAGTCCATAATGGGCTAGGATGTTTGGATAGGAATTCAATGTGGTTGTTTGCACAACAGTGGGCTTAGATTTCTTCTTGGATGGGAAAAAAGGGTGATAGGTCTTGGGTTGAAAGTGTTTGGGCTATGAACATGGAGGTTACTGAGGTATAGGTCTAAAAATAGTTTTTAAACTTAAGGCCTGTAAGAAGAAGTTTGAGTTTTAAAATCTTTTGTTGGACTAGGTTAGTTAAACTTAAGTCAAAACTCTCTTTTGATCTTCATAATGTAGATTAAAATGTTCTAACATCAGTTTTAAATGTTGTCTTTATAGTTTTTAAGGTAGGTTTACATTAAAAGTTCAATGGGAATCTAATTCTCAAGTATTGTGAAAGGCTTCCTAATTCGTGGCCAAGAATCTCCAATTGGAAATTGCGATATTGCAAAAGGAATGAATTACTTACCACAACCTAACTAAGAAAGCTGTGAAGTTTAAATAATTGAATTCGTGGTGACCATCGCTTTTAAGATCGCAATTGTGAATTTTATAGTTTCCTAAAGGGAATAAAGTCTACAACCAGAGCTTGCCAAATGTCCAAGATAACCATTAACATATTAAAATTCAAGAAGGTGAAATAGTCTATGAGACCATAACTTTTGAATTAATTTCTCCTTATTAAACAGATAGATTTACGATGCAAATTGCATCCAAGAGGAAGATAGTTCGTGATCACAACTTTTGTTTGGTTTGAAGAACACAACGACTATTTTTCTTGGAAGACCAATGATAGATACAAATTGGGACTAGCCGTTAGATACAAACTGGGATTTCTACTGTGATCTCAGCAAATTTGATGCAAGAAGAGAAATCGCAACCGCGAATGACCAGTCACGATCGTGAAATGTGTCTGATAGGCATTTAATATAAGATCTACCTAGCATGCCTTAGAGATTTAAACATAGTTTCTTTGTAATGTCTCTTTAGCAGTTATTGCCTATAAATACTCCACCAAACAAATATGAATATAAGAAAATAACATTGAATATAGCCAAACTCTTGCAATGTTGTTTCTCAACCTTCAATTCTTTATTTGTGAGTTGGTATTGTTGGGTGTAAGCATTCAACACTATTGTAATTGGGTTTGAGAGTTAGGCTAGTTGTAAAACTCTTATAATAGATTAAGTGTGAGTCTTTGAGAAACACTTGAGAGGTTTTTATATGAGCCTTAAAACACAAGTTATAAGGTTATGTGTAAGCCATAAAACACAGTGTATAAGTTTGGTATGAGCTTGGAAACACCATTTAGAGTTAGTAGAACACCCAATTGTGAAGAATTGGGGAGTGCATATGGGGCTAGTTAACATTCAAACCACTATAAAATATTATGTCTCCATCATTTCTCCTACTTCTTTTATATCCATCTTTCATTACCTTCCTTCTAATTTTTTTTTTAAAATTTTTTTCTACCAATTCAACCCCCCCTTCTTGGTGCTAGAGGGCTAACAAGTTGTATCAGAGCAAGGTCTCATTAAAACCTTTAATGGTGTGAACAAAGAGAAATGGCGTAAGAAGGAATCCATACCTATCTCAAGCCATACTTCGATGGATCTGACTATATGCATTAGAAGTATAGAATGGAGATATATTTGGACAACAATATGATGGATCTTTGGGATATAGTTGCAAAGGACTGAAAATCTCCTACTAAGGCGGTTGATGAAAGCAAAAAGTTAATCCTAATGAAGGAATGGGTAGAAGCTCATAGACGATCAAATGGAAGGAACAAAAGAGCAATGACAATTCTTCTTAGCTCCTTGTCAAGGGAGGAGATTGGAAGAGTACAACACTGCCTCACTGCTCATGGAATATGGAAAGCTTTGGAGAACTATCATGAAGGCATAACTTTGGTAAAGTCCAGCAAATTAGAGATGTATATGATAGAATGAAAGCTATTCATAATGAAAGATAAAGAAAACATAATCATCGATATGACAAATAGATTCCTATCCATCGTCACAAATATAAAGAAATTCGAAAGAGTACTCACCAATCATAAGGTAAACATTAAAATACTTAATTCTTTAGCTCTTAAAAAGTTTGGTGCAAGGGTGTGTAGTATTTAAAAGTCAAATCCATAAATAGGAAAGGTGCCAACAGATATCCTCATAGGTAACTTTGAGAAATTAGGGCTAAATTCAACTGCAAAAGAAATGGTGATTGATCTTAAAGATAACAAGTCATCAAAAGAAGAAAAAGAATCTTAGCTACAATAAGGAAAAATTCCAGCTCAATATCTTCCTAAGGATTGGAGATTCTCCAAACATCACCTAAAGGATCTAATCATTGGTTAGACATCCAAAGGAGTAAGTACTAGATCTCAACTTCATGCATTAGATAATAATCTCACATTTGTTTCTCAATTTGAGCCAAAATCAGTTATTGAAGCTCTTGATGATGAAAGTTGGATGATTGCTATGCAAAAGGAACTCAACCAATTTAAGAGAAACAAAGTGTGGGAACTAGTTCCTAGGCCTAAGGAACACCCTATTGTGCGATGCAATTGGGTGTTTACGAACAAGTTAGATGAGCAAGGTTTCATTGCTAGGAACAAAGCTAGATTGGCTACAAAGGGATAAAATTAAGAGAAAGACATTGATTATGATGAAACCTATGCCCCCATAGCAAGATTAGAGGCCATTAAAATTCTCTTAGCATATGCATGTCACAAGAATTTTAAAATTTTTCAAATGGATGTTAAAAGTGTATTTTTGAATGGACTTATTGAGGAGAAAGTTTATATTGAACAACCTCTTAGTTTGAATCTCATACTTTTCTAAATCATGTTTTCAAACTAACTAAAGCCTTATATGGTTTAAAATAAGCTCCAACAACTTAATGTGAAAGACTTAGTTTATTTCTTTTACAAAATGATTTTGAAAAAGCAAGGTTGATATAACTTTATTTGTCAAAAAACACAATCAAGACACACATTGTACAAATCTATGTTGATAACTTTATATTTAGTACTACTAATGAATCTCTTTGTGAAGGTTTTGCTAAGTGTATAACTAGGAAATTTCAGATAAGCATGATGAGAGAGCCTAAGTTCTTCCTTGCTCCATAAATCAAGCAAACCAAAGAGGGCATCTTCTTCAACCAAGCCAAATACACAAAGGATTTACTCAAGAGGTTTGGCTTGGATGGATGCAAAATAGCTAAGACATCAAATAGTGCTACCATCAAACCAGACAAAGATTAATCGAGTAAGCCTATTGATGAAAAGAGGCATAAAGGTATGAATGGTTCTCTTCTCTATCGAACTGCTTCTAGACCTGACATTATGTTTATTTTATGCATGCATGCTAGGTTTCAATAATGCCTTAAGGAATCTCATTTAAATGTTGTTAAAAGGATTCTTAAATATTTACATGGCACATTGCATTAAAGGTTATGGTATCCTAGCAATTCATCATTTAGTTTTCTAAGGTATGGCAAGGTTGTTGACCACATTCCCACCAAATGTGACAACACAAGTGTAACAAATCTTTAAAAAAATCTCATCTAACACTTTAAGAGCAAGTACATTGACATTAGGCATCATTTTCTTAGAGATCATGTCCAAAATGACAATGTGGTGTTGGAGTTTATTAATACTAATCATCAACTTGCGGACATTTTCACCAAAAGAGGGAGTTAGGGATGCTAGATGGAAGCTTCCTAGGGTGAAAATTGATCTCTACTCATATTCTTCATTGTGTTTGTCACATTGATTGATTGAATGATATGTTTGATAATTGTGTATGTTGAATTACTTTTGATGTGTTAATTATTTAAGCAATTGAGCTTTTTTATGTCAATTTGTTTGAATTAATCATCATTACATTAAATGGATCACATCTAGGAAGGCAAATTCTTATTCTTTCATTGTTTTCCTTTTTGCCTTGTCATTCACAGTCGCGATTGTCTATTCATGGTCACTATTTACAAACACTTATCCATTTTCTGTCAAGCTTCTAATTTTCTATCGCGATTCTAAATTGCCATTGCAAATTCTTTCAAAATTCAAGTTCTTTAACTGTTGATTCCTTTGTTTTTTGAGGAATTCTTATCCGTTACTCACAAAATTTTTAATTAGCGATCGCAACTTGCTATTAGTGATTGCGAATTCTA
Source organism: Omphalea diandra (assembly GCA_949677035.1). NCBI lineage: Eukaryota > Viridiplantae > Streptophyta > Magnoliopsida > Malpighiales > Euphorbiaceae > Omphalea > Omphalea diandra. The sequence continues at coordinate 13,008 of CATIWR010259166.1, read as the reverse complement.
ATAACTATTAGGCATTGATTGATTTGACTACCAACTGATGCCTGTCCCTCATTTAATGCAATTTTTACCATTTTGTTATCATTTTTCATCAATTTTTTGGCTATTTAAACCATCCTAACACACTTCTATTCTACTTTTAACTTCTCTCTTCAACTATAACTTACTTCTTCTCTCAAATCTTCTAAACTCTCCTAACTTCCCCAATGGCACCTAAGAAACTAACCATAATAGAGAAAGGGAAGGGCATTGCCCAACCTCCAAGCCCTCTTGTCCTTCACCTAATGAAGGGAATAACTAAAGAAGAAAAAGGATCGGTACAAAGCCAACTCCAACGAGAGAATCTAAGCAAATAAAATTCCTTCTACCTTTCTCCTTGAGTCACTTGGAATTAAGGATGAAATTCATGTTTTTCTATCAAACTTAGGATGCAATGAGTTTATCTTCTGAGATGAACTTGGATATAAGGAAATTGTCAAGGAGTTCATATGCATTATCACCTTGAGTAAAAGAGTTAAATCAAAAGCAAGTTCATACTGATTAGTTTTCAGGGCTTTTAGGGACCCCCACTTTATAACTTTCAATAAACTTTATAACCTCTTTAACCTTCGAGTGGGAGATTATATCTCATTCATCATCTCTACTTTTGATATCATTTATTCTGAATTCTAGTAGGAGATATCCATTAAAACCAAACATGACCCAAAAACATCTCTAGCCAAATATATTAAAACCTTTTCAAATTGGCTTTTTCACTATATCATTGCCTTTTCAGTAAATGTTAAGGGAGTTGGGAACAAAAAGGTTTCCCAAAAAACCTGGCATTTCTTTTTTGTTTAACCAAAAATAAGTCAATTCAAACAACTCAGTAGTTTATAGATCAATTGATTCACATGAGTACTAAACCTAAAAGCCAATTTCTCCTCCCCTCTGTTGTCATAGCCATCTACCATTATGTGGGAGCCCTAAATGATGAAAATAAAAAATTCCTCACTAAGAAATACTTGCCCTTCTAAAACTTCCTTGATATGCCCTATCTCATAAATGCCAAGGCTATCCATCTAGATACTTAGACTTATACATTGGGGTCTATTGGGGCTAAAAAGCATGAAACCACTCAAGCTTCAAAAAGGAAGAGGCTTATGATAGAGGAGGTTGTCCAACCAATCCAATCTCCTAAGCCCAAACCAAAATCTATGGCTTTTGCCATCTCTCTCTCTTCTATTAACAAGAAGTTAGACAAGGTGATGCTTATGATAAAAACGAGATTTCCTCTTCTTTTCCACCTCTACAATGATTTAGTGGACCTTCAAGAGAAGGTGGATGCAACACCTTGCCATCTCCTAGATTTTTAAGATTGAGAGGATACTCTAGAAGAAGAGGAAAACTAAGGGTAAAAGAAAGGTAAGAAGCACAGGGTGAAAAAGGAGATGAGAATGTTGGAGATTTTCGATATGATGACAACTCTCCAATTTTCAGTTTTTCTTAGGCTTGAAATTCTTTCTCTTTTTTGTTTTATTTTTCTTATAGCCTAAGATTGTCATCCTACAACTTTATGTTTATATTTAATTATGTTTATGTTGTCTATGACTATATCAAAAAAATTTGAAGTTTTTGTTCCCGCTATGGTTGTTCTTTATTTGCATCACTTTATACTCATCCCTATCATTATTTTGTTCTCTCTTTTTGATCTTGACAAAGGGGGAGAGAAATAGTGAAAGTAATTACATGACATAATTAAGGGGAGTATAATTTGAGGAGGAGCAATCTTAATTTGTTTATTTACATTTCAAGTGTAAATTGTTATCCTTACTAGTAAATATGTCAACCTAAGTTAACTATTTCAACTTCACTTTTATGCAACTCTTTATCTCCTGCAAAATCAATCCAAGTTGACAAAATAAAAAAGGGGGAGATTATTGGACTAGGTTAGTTAAACCTAAGTCAAAACTCTCTTTTGATCTTAACAATATTGATTGACATGTTCTAACATCAATTTTAAGTGGTCTTTGTAGTTTTTAAGATAGGTTTGCATTAAAAATTGAATGGGAATCTAAGTGTTGTCTTTATAGTTTTTAAGATAGGTTTGCATTGAAAATTGAATGAGAATCTAAGTCTCAAGCATTGTCAAAGGTATCCTAATTCATGGACAAGAATCTCTAATTCATGACCATGATATTACAAAAGGAATGAATGAATTTGGTTTAGACTAATTAGCAAAGAAAATTTATGCTGCTACCTAACCAAGAAAGCTATGAAGTTCAAACTATCAAATTCGCAAAGACCATCATGTTTAAGATCGCGATTGAGACTTTTAGAGTTACCTGAAGGGAATCAAGTCCACAACGAGGGCTTGCCAAATGTCCAAGATAATTGTTAACATATTAAAATTCATGAGGGTGAAATAGCCTTTAAGACCATGACCTATTGAAGCAACTTCTCCTTATCAAATAAATGGATTCGCAGTGCCAATAACATCCAAAAGGAAGATAGCTCGCAACCGCGACAATTGTTTGGTTGGAAGAATACAACGACTATTTTTCTTGGAAGACTAATGATAGCATGTCACGTGGACTAGTCATTAGATACAAATGGGGTTTTCTACAGTGATTTTAGTAAATTTGGTACAAGAAGAGAAATCATGACTGCGAATGACCATTTATGACTATAAAATGTATATGATAAGCATTTAATACAAGAACTGCCTATCATGCCTTAGAGATTTAGACATAGTTTCTTTGTAACATCTCTTTAGTAGTTATTTTCTATAAGTACTCCACTAAACAAATATGAATGCAAGAGAATAACATTAAATATAGCCAAATATTTGTAATTTTGTTTCTCAACCTTTAATTCTTTATATGTGAGTTTGTATTATTGGGTGTAAATATTAAATACTATTGTAATTGAGTTTTGTGTGAGCCTTAAAACACAAGTTGTAAGATTGTGTGTGAGCCATAAAACACACAGTGTATATGTTTGGTATGAGCTTGGAAACACCATTTAGAGTTAATAAAATACCAAATTGTAAAGAATTAGGGAGTGAACATAGAGTTAGTTAACACCCAAACCACTATAAAATATTGTGTCTCCATATTTTCTCCTACTTATTCTATATCCAACTTTCATTACCTTCCTTCCAATTTTTTTTTCTAAATTTTCCAACAATTGAACCTCCCTTCTTGGTGCTCAAGGGGTAACATCTTCTAATAGAGATCAAATCCAATAACTAAATCTTTATCAGGTTAGGTGGAACCAAGAAGTTTAGTATGGATTTTACATCCTAAGAAGAATTGGATTGTAACAGGAGAGGTTGTTATGAGGCTAGTATGAAAGATTTCATCATTAGTAGCTTTGAAATATTATTTGTGGGGCTTCCAGTATTTTGAATGAAGGACTACAGGATTAAGGATTAACAAGTTAGCACTAGTATCTATGAAAGCAACTACTTTGATAGGCTTTGCATAATTCTTAGGGAAACTATGAACATAAGCCAGGGGAATTGGATGATTAGTAGCAATCTTGAATTGCTCTGGCGAATTTAAGGGACATGATAAAATCTAAGACTTGCTATTGATAGTGTAATAAGGGCCATCATATTCTTGTTCTTCATTCGAAAAGGATAAATCTTGGATAGTAAAAATTATATCTGAAGAAGGATTTCATCCATAGAAAAGAGAGATTTAATGGTCACATCATCCATATCAACTGAAGTAGATATGGATTTGTTGAATCATTTTTGCAATATGTCTTAGCTTGGTTAGACAATTATTTGTATAATGTCTTTTTTTACCAAAAGATAACATCTATCAGATTTTTTCTAGCCTTTGGATTTCTTTTTTCTGAAGAATCGTCATTTCTTTGAAGATGACCTTTTTGTGGAACAATGGCCTTTGAACTTGAAATAGCATTTTTTTTTCTTTTTGGAAGGGCAATAACAATTTTTTGCATCTCCATTACATTTAATAAGGAGATCTGGCCTTTAGCTTGACATTTTTAAAGAGGATCTTTTTGTCCAGTCACCATTTGAATTATCAGCTTCCTGTGGTCACAAAGTCTTTTTAGTGATGTAACATAACTTGATAAAGTTCGCCCATAGAAAGATCATTAAACTTTTTTTCATTTTGTTCTATCAAACTCTATATGGAAGTGGCTAGAGTTTAAGGAAGAGATTTAATAAAAGCATGCTTTAAATCAGGATTGGACCATCCTGCAAGTTGGTAAAACTTCTTTGACATTCTTTGGTAGTGAAGATCCAAATTTTCTTTTTGAAGGGAACAACACTTCATCTTAAAGTATTCCTTTCATGAAATTCTTGTATCATCTTCAACATTTCCTAAAAATTCATAATAGACACTAGAAAGAAATGTTGCAGCATGATTTGCCCCAACAAGCTAAAGTTTAGAATACTCATCTAGAGCTATGTACCAATCTTGCAGTTTTCCTGTAAGTTTTGTCACAAAACCATCAAGGGCCTTTATGAGTGTCATGCCTAGATTCCTTATTTGATACACAATCCAAGCTCTAAATTCTTAGATTGTATCTCTATAATGTGTTGGAGAGATATCATCCAAAGCAAAATCATCCTATAGAACTAGGAACATATGGCCTACGATTTCCAGTCGTCTCTATCCCCATATCATTTGAAGGATCAACTATATAAGAAAGATTATTTATAGAGGTTTATGTAGTTGGATCAGCCATAAACTTGGATGGAAGAATATTCTCGTTTCTTTATCTATAGGACATGTTTCTTCTGATTCTAACGATGAGTCAGACAAGCTTATTTGTTTGTCAAAAGAATCAACAATTGAGACAGTTGGAACAAAAGGTCTAACTTGGATAAGGAAAGTGGTGATTGGGTTTATCATCATATTTTTGGGAGGCCCATCTTTGTTTAAAGGATATTTTTTTTTTTTTAGTAATGGTGGTTTTTCTATGGACTCTGTGAAAGAGGACATTTGCATAGAGGTATGTTCTTTAGGTTTGGTGGTAGGTTCGGGATCAAATGAGAATTTTCCTAATCTCAGTTTTTTATTAAAAATATCAGTTGTCAATCACATTTGTTCAAGTTTTACAGTTGGAGGACTGTATAAAGATGTAGGTATTATTTGGTAAGGAGAAAATATGGGCATTTCGTAGGAAGGTATCTCAAAGGGATCAAAATAGGTAGGGGATGCAGGTTTTCTTTTTATGTCCTTCTCAATTTGAAAAAGTTAATCTTTGAGTTTTTATATTTTTGCAGCTTTCTAACAGAAATAAGGAGAATACATCTTTTGGTCAACCATCCTCATCAGATCATGATGTTTTTCTTCAATACAAGTGCAACATCAAAGACTGAGCATCCTTCTAATCTCTTGAAAGTCGTGAATCTATTTGATGAACTTGGATAAAAACCTATTCAACCTTGGTCTCTTTCTTTTTAAGAAGATGATTTTAAGCTTGTACATTTTTTTTAGTGCCAATTCAAGACAGCTTCTGCTAGGCTTATTGAAAGAGGTTGTCCACTGTGGTCAATTTCGGTGGGATTTTTAATTGTAGTCATACACCTTACTTGGGTTATTGGGTTTGTATGGTCAACAAGAGATGGAAATTCTTCTTCATATATAGAGGGAAAAGTAGTTTGGTACATGCAAATTTAAGGCAAAATTTGGGATGACTCAAGTGGCTAAATGGGAGAAAGTGAACATTCTTTCTTAACCCATTTTAAGGTTTGTTTATGGCATGGCAAAGGAGGCGCTTGTGGAGGTGTTTTTGGTGGTGTAAATGAGGGAGTGTGTTTAGGTATGGGAAGAGTGATAAGCATCATCCATACATGACTAAAAAGTCATATTTTCTATAAGGTTCCCTAAGACGATAAACCGACAGGTCGTCATCTTCATATCTTTTTCTGAATAAGATCCTGATCTTTTCTTTTTTCAAAATTTTTTCTCTTCATGGTCCAGTCTATCATAATAATAGTCATTTCTTTTGAAAGCATACATGGCATTCCATCTGTGTCAAAATAGACAATAGGAATATCTTCTTCAAGTTGGTAAAGACTCATCATGAATTGAGTAGAGAAAATTAAAGGTGTAAAAATAGAAAAAGAGATAGATGAGGATTTCTTAAATCTTGTTTCTACAGTACCATCAAGCTTTCATTGAGATACTGGTTTTATGGATTGTATTGGTTGGGTATTCTCATGAAACTTCTCATAATTTGTTATCCATTTTTCTAGTAAGAGTTGAAGAAGTTCTTGCCTAGTGATTTGCCTAAGAATATGAATATAAGTTAGGGTATTCTGATTATCAACTATAATATAGAAAGCATCATCTGAATGCAGTGTAGAGAGATCTAGTGCATGGTTCTGGATTTTATAGATCATCTGGTAGTGAAGAGTAGCTGCAATAGCTGAAGCTACTTTAAGGACTCCTATTATTTGAATTTGTACCTTTAGGTTAGACAAGATATGTGGATCATTAAAAACCATATTAAAATTATGACAAAAGGTCAACATAATAGAACTTGTGTTGAGAGATATCTCAACAGTCCCAATAACATCATGCTGGTATTGTAAAATACTAAGTATCTAAAAGAGTAATTCTAGCATAAACGGGCAAGCCTTCCTTCCATGATATGAAAACACTAGTTTAATTGCTCTAAAATATATGTGGATATAACCCTGAGAAGTCTAATAATGGAGGAATTCTGAAGGAATCTCTAGATAAATGAATTATTCCTCACTAATTGCTCATAATGTACACCAGTTAAAGCTGGAATACTAGATATATTCTTTGATAGGTGTTGTAGGCGACCTGATAAGGGTTTTGCTTAAACGAATCCATGATCCTTTTTACTTAATGAAAGCATCATAAGGATTCAAGAAAGGGGCATCAGTATCACAAATTTTTTTAAAGTTTGGAATAGTTTTGAGTTCATATAAGAAATCTATTTTATTTGAGGAAGTTCTTTTAAAGGTAGGTGGAGGAGGAAAAGTAACAATTAAAGGAGTAGTAAGTGTGTTTTAAAAGGTGGAAAAGGAAGCTTCAGGAGTAGGCGTTTCCATAAGAAAAGGAAGCCTTCAACTTAACATCTTTCTTAATCTTTCTTTAGGAAACTTGGTTGGCTTTAATACCAATCTCAACACCTAATGAGAATTCAAATATGACTAGAGCTTAACATATGGATTAATTCATGCACATGTCCTCTTGCTTTTCAATCTAGGCCATATCATCATTCGTAGCTTTATTATTTTCCTTTTTCTTACAAAAATAATTCCCAAGGCTACAATGTTCATAAAAACGTTACTTATTTAAGTTGATTATTACTTTTGACAAAAAAAAAATATAAATGTTATTAATGTATCTATAGTGTTTTATGCTTATTAATTTAGTTATAATTTTTTTAGTGAATTACATCAATATTTTCAGTCTATATATTTTCTTTTAAAATGACATAGTGATTTACCATTATCGTTATGTTACAACATTGCTACCATTACAAATGATCACAACTATGATCACCCCTACTTCAATACATTAGTTATTGCCATGATCCTACATTCAATTTTAATAAATTTTATCACTTATTGCTATAATTATTCTAAGGCATTAGGTGATCGAAACTATCATGAAATTGATATTGGGCTTAACCATGGTTCTTAGAGTTTTTCGAATTGGACAAAAAAATAAAATAAAATTATTCTTGAACTAAAACATTAGTAAATAAATTAGAATCGAACCAGAATTACATCAAAAATTATTTAACCATCTTAAAAAGTGACTCGAAACTGAACCATCTTGAACTGAATCAAACCTGACATTGAGATTGACACTATTCCATATGAGTGTATGTGCTATAGAATACTAGATATATAATAATTATAAGTATATGAATAATACATAGTTTAAAGATATATATGTGTGTGTGCCTGCGCACATGTAACAAATTGTTTAATTACATACCATGTACTATTTTTATATATAATACATAAATATATTATAAATATTAACTATAGTATTACATGAATAATTGCCTACAAAATTATAACTAGTTATTTTCTTATTGGGTGTGTGTGTATATGTGTGTCTTAGTCCTTATGCACCAAGAAAAGGATGTTGGATGACTAAAAAACTTGGGTTTGAAAGAAATGAAGGAGTATTAGGAAAATAGAGGGAAAAGGTAGGAAAGAAGAGAAAATACAAGATTTATAATGGTTCAAGTATTAACCAACCTTATTTCCACCCCTAATTCTTAATTGGGATTTCACTACATCTAGCACAACTATAAGGAGTTTTATAAGCTCACTCCCTAAACTTAGAATTTAGAAACACCCAATCTTAAAAGTATTTTCCCTAAGCTCACACTCAAACTCTTTTATAAGTGTTTTTTTCTAAAGGCTCACATTCAAACTCTTTTATAAGTGTTTTTTTTAAAGGCTCACACTCAAACACTTTTAAAAGTGTTTTTCTAAAGGGTCACACTTAAATCCTTTACAACACAAATATTATTAGGTTGATTGTTACTTGCTCTTAGAGGCCATTTGGAGAGGTATTCATAGCCTTTACTAGCTAAATGATAGTTATAAAAGAATTGATATCAAATCTACTTCTAATAGCTAGAAAATCTTTATTTAATTCTAAGTCAAACATATTTCATAATTATGAAGCCTCTTTCATGACCACGACTTATATTTTTTAGGCAGGACATTCTTTTAATGGTAATGTGCTTAATTGCTAGTGACATGTGGCGCTTTCTAAGAGCCTCTTCAATTAGTCTTTGTAATGGATCCTTTCATATTGAGAATCATGGGCATGATATTGGCTTTATGGTCATGATCTGTGTTTCGTGAGCTAGGTCATAGTAGGCATCTAGGTAGCAAAAAGGTTTATTTCTTTAAAGTTCTCAAAACCATAGGTAATGGTTATGACTAAAAATAACAATAGGGCAGGGCAGGGACAGGGGGCTATCCCCCATTACCCATCACACTTTTCTGATGGAGGAAATTTTTTACCCACCCCCGCTTCTACGCCCATAGGGATTCTCCATGGGGCAATTTTTTTTATTACTCGCAAATTATTATTTAAAACATATAATTTATTATATTATTAAATAAAAATATTTATGTTATAAATCAATAAATATATAAAACGTATAATTATACACAAAATATTTATATATACATCTAATAAATAAAAAAATTTATAAAAATATATTTAATATTTTCAAGTCTCATGAGATGCACTTTATGGGTTTTCGTAGGGATCCACAGGGTGGGGGGTGGAATCCCTACCCCAGCCCAATGGGGGAGAAAGGGTGGGATTCCCTACTTCATCGAGGTGGTCCTTACAAGGAGCCAGGAATCCCCTCTCCATTGTCATCCCTAGTTGTGACCTTTTTTTCTTGATCGCAGTTTCCTTGTCCTGGTGATAATTTGTATTTCTTAGAGGCGATTTTTAGGTCCACTTTATGACTTAGAAGATTTTCTAAGTTTCTTAAGTCCTAACCCTTTTCAAACTCAGTTCTCTATAAAAATACAGTTAATTGGAAATATTAGTACCTTTCAATTTGATTTTCAAGATCAAAATAGAATTTGACCAAGTTAGATACCTAACCTATTAGGTAAGCAACACACACACATACACTATATTTACTTATATGTATACATTATATAGTATAGTTTTATAGTTATAAAAGTTATTTATTAATCAACTTTATATATTCCTAATTTATAGTTTAAAAATACATATGGATAAATAAATAAATAATTTTATAAAATAGTATGTTCTATAAGTTTAGCAACAATATTTTACAAGCATAAAATTTATTTATAAATAAAAGAAATAATTTTCAAAGTTGAATTAAAAAAGAAAATAAAATGTAAGATGTGAGATGGTAGTGTTGTGTGTGCACATGTAAGTTATAATATAGTGAAAGGTAATCGAATCCATAGGGACTAAGATATCAAGTACTATCGATCTAACTACTGTGATTATCTAGAGTTTGCTATGATATTGATAGAAAGCTAATATAAAAAGCAAAGAACTAAAAATAACAAATAAATTGAAATAACAATGATAATAAGGACTTAAGATCAAGTTAGTTCCTTACAATGGATGTAAATCAATCAATGGACTCTATGATTATTTCATGAATGGATGATGTTAAGGGAGGCTAGCTCAATGATTCTTTGACCTTTTCTTAAAGTGAATAAGATGATGTTAACATGAAACAAGACCCATTCTCATGGCAAGTTTACATATTAACTTATCAAGCTTTTAGATTATCCTTGAATCCCTTTAGCCATGCATCTATCTCTATACTATAATAAACTAAGTTCAATGGTTAATGATCCAATGTTAAATTTTAACTCTAATTACTTCACTCAAACCAAATGTGTCACATGTGAGAGTCTTTGGGTCCATTGTATATATGCATATTCTAAAGCAGGACATATTTAAGCTTAATGATAAAAGTGAAAAGTTTTTTTTCATTAGCTATAAGGAGAATATAAAAGGTTGTGAATTGTATAATATGAGCAATGGAAAGATCATGATCCATAGAGATATTGAGTTTGATGAGGTAAAGATATGGGTTTCATTAGAGTTCATAAGAAGAAAATCTTATTTTTCTTTCCTTATTTTGAAAAATAAAAACTAGATAACTAAGATGTCCAGGGAGAAGGTACTCCACCAACTTAGGTACTCCACTAACTTCAAATTTGTCTTCTCATTCATCATCATTATCAAATACATCTTCATCAAGCTTAAGTATAGGCCAAAAAGACATTAACATTTTCATGATCTTTATGTTGTAATTAAAAGGTTAGATGATACTAATTTACTTTAATTTTTTATTAATATTAAGTCTTTGAGTTATAAAGAAGCTAGCAAATAGAAAAGTGGGTTCAAGTTATGAATGAGGAGATTCTCTCAATCAAAAAGAATGACACTTGCTTATTTCTCTCTTTTTAAAGCAGTCGTCAAGCTATTATAGTCAAATGGGTCTTTTAAGGTAAGAAGAACATCAAAGATGAAATAAATAAAAATAAGCCTAGGCTTGTCTTAAAGGTTATAAGCCAAGGCAAGGTGGTAAATATAAAGAGATATTTGCTTCTATTACTCGCCTAGAAACCATCTAATTGTTGATCTCTCTTGTTGCTCAAAATCATTGGAAGATTCATCAGTTAGATGTTAAGTATGCTTTTCTTAGTTATTATTTTTGAAAAAATGTTTGTATCGAACAACCTTTAAGGAATGTTATCAAAGGCTAAAAAGACAAGGTCTTAAAGCTGAAGGCTTTATATGAGCTCAAACAAGCACCAAAAGTTTGGAATAGCTATATTGACAAGTATTTCCAAGAGAGGCTTTTGCAGATGCATGCATGAATATGTGTTGTATGTGAAAGAAGATAATGGGGATTTGGATAATCTTATTTTTACAAGTAGCATTCTAAGAATGTTTGAAGATTTAAATAAGGCAACAACTAAAAAATTTGAGATTAGTGACATGGGACTCATTTCTTATTATTTAAAAATCAAAGTGAAGCAAATGTAGGATGGCATATTAATTTCACAAGAAGCATTACAAGAAATCCATTTTTTTTGTGACAAATTTTTTTGTATCAGCATCCCATTTATTTCCTTTGCCTACTCCTATGAATAATCACCATCAATCAAATATGATATAGTATTATATTAAAAGAAGAATTGAAAAGTTTGACTATTTAGTTGTACTTGTACATATGATTAGTCACTATGGACCAATTCAACAAATATAATTAAAATTTTCATTACATGTTTTATGTCTAAGCCAAACACAAAGTTTGAACATAATACCTACCGCAATCATAGCCTTTTGTAGTATATTAACCATATAGAATTGTTTATGCATAATAGAAAAATCATTGCTTGTTTTGTACTTCAAGAGCTAAACCACCCAAAATTGATAAATCTTTAAAGAATCTCAAACCTTCTAACAAATGTTTAGTTGAAGTAAACCCTTTGACAATTATGAACATAAAGACAATCAAAACCATTTAATCAAAATGTGTATTTTTTTTCTTATGAGTTTTTTACCTAGCAAAATCCATCCTTAAGAATTGGTTGGTTGAATTGAGTTTTAGTAAAATGATGATACATATTCATAAAAATGGATATGTCCAGTTGTATTATTATAAGAAATCTATTTTCATTACCAATATAAGGTAGTCTTCTTTTATTTTTATTTTTATTTTTATGTGCTTATGAGTCTCTCCATTAGGGCCATCTTCATCCTAAAAAATAGTGCATTTTTGAACCTTAAAGTTCCAAGTCTTATTTTGATGATTACAAACAAGTCGAAGAGCTAACCTTTGTCCAAGTTATTTGTGTTAGATCTTGCTAGAACAATAACTCTTTGAACTATGATGATTGGAGAAAGAATTATGATTGAAAACTGTAAGTATTAAAGAGTGAAGATCAAAGCAAACTTAGCTCATCAGTCCAACAGAGTCCAACGGGCACTAAAACATCACAACAGGTGTTGGAGAAACATTTTAACTTGACTAAAGCTCTTTGAACCGATCAACAAGTGTTGCCCATATTCCCAACAAGTGTTGGACAATTGCTCAAACATACTTATCTACAATGAACCTCGTAATGAAGGTTGTATTTTTGTAATAGGCATTGATCTTGCCCTCAAAACTGTATTATACTTTCACAACAAGTGTTAGATAAAGTGCCTAAAGTTGAGCAAAACTCTCTAAAACTTGAAACGAACATTGGCCCTTCACAACTGGCTAGGGGTGAAATTTTCGAGGTTTGTAGTCGGTATACCGCCAAAACCGAACCGAAACCGAAATCGGTCCAACCAGAAAATTTTCGGTATTAAGGGTTTAAGTTTTTTCGGTTTCGGTTAATCGGTATACCGTCGGTTTCTTTCTTCTCCTTTTTTTCCCTTCTCTTTCTTTCTTCTCCTTTCTCCTCTCTCCTTTCGGTTTCGCCGTCCTGCACCTCCCGTGGACTCACAAAGTTCAAATAAAGTCAGCTTT